>VWYI01047465.1:482456-563412 GCA_013399455.1 Anthoscopus minutus
GGGGGAGCGGGGGTGGGAGAGAGATGGGGGGGCAGGAAAGGAAGAGAGAGAGGGCTCTTGTTTTTGGGAGGTCCGGACAGCTGCGTGGCTGCAGGAGCGGCAGCTGCGGCTCTCGAGGTGTCTCTTGGGAAGCTCGTCCTGGGGCGAGGGGGTGGCTGCTCTGGTCTGCGGGAGAAGACGAGTCCCCGCGCCCAGCTTTGCTCTTGTTTGCAGCAGAGCCCGGAGTACTTTAATGACCCTTTTTTATTATTATTTTAAAGGTTCCTCTCCCTCCATTTTTAGGGGAGTACTAACTCGCCGGTGGGCTGCAGATCCCCTTTGGTGATAGGAGGGGGAAGAGAGCGGGGTACGGGTTTATTTGTATCGAATATAATTAATCACGGTCACTGCATTCAGCGGGAGACAACTAATCTGTTGCCTTCTGGGTTTCGGTCTTAGTGGCATTACATATTTGCTGGCTAGGTTACGCTGCTGCTTCTGGATGTTACAGAAATGAAGCTTCCCCGGAGCTGGGAGCAATTAAATTAAGTTTTTTAAGACCCACTTTACCAGGGTGTTGTAGGGAATGACTTGGGCTTCGGGCGGTGCAGGAGCTCCCACGCTGCGAGGGGAAGCGCCCGCTGCTTCCCGTGGCCAGCTGGGGGGATCGCGGCTCCCGCCTCCCAAAGTAACGCGTTCCTGAGGTGTGGGAATGAACTTGCGGTTCCTCCCAGAACTTAGGGCACTTACTTCTCTAGGAACAGGGTCTCCAGGTGTGTTGTTTTGTTGGTTTTGTTTGTTTGGATTTTTTTAAACAAAGCTTAGTTGAGCAACTAGTAGAGCAGCAAGTTTTCTTAAATTTAGCAAGACCTTGAATTCTTCCCTAGTTAAAACTCGATGCAGGATTTTGGACAGTTTCTTTTTGTATCTCTTCCCAAAAACCTTCTCTGAAGATTATCCCTTCTGGAAAGAAAGGACAGACTGTATAAAGGTACCACGGGCAACTTACTTGTGACTTCAGGAATAGCAGTGTTGATCTTTTAAAACAGCCACTTCTTGATCTCTTTCTCATGGGGCAGCCATTGTTCTGACACTCTGTATATTCCAGACATCTGTGGTCCTCCCATCCCCCAAAGTATGCAAGTGGTGAATGGAAAGAGGCTGGGCTGGTATGCTGAGGTCGAGGGACGGAAATCAAGGAGGGGTTTTAGTAAAACAGGATCTTTATGTTCTGAGACTACAGTAAAGGCGAAGAAAAGAAAACTAGCTGAAAGAGTGTCTGGGTTTTCTTGATCTGAGTTCAGGCACACCAGACAGCAACTTCCCAGTTATGATTTTGGTTTTGAATTACACAAAGGTACTACTGCAAAGCTCCAAAAAAAAGCCTAAGTGGCAAAACTTACTGGTGTGTATTTGCCTAAGTTATAATGTGAATTTCAGTACCTAACAGTTCAGGAACCTAATGTTGATCTTGCACTTTTGATAAAAAGGTGCTGACAGCTGCAGGTATGTGACTGCTGTGCCATTTGTCTTAATGGCTGGTACTGTTGCAAATTAGACTGCTTAGGTATTCAGGCAAGAGTTTGAGGCTTTCTAAATTCAGCTGTTCAGTACAAAATCATACTGAGTGTCTCGCTGTTTCGGGGTTGTTCTAAAGAAATGTTGTATTTGCTCCTCTGTTCTGATATTTTCTGTTTAGGTATAAACTGATATCCAGGGTAATGTCCACTTTGGTCTGTATGGCTGATCATGTCACAAGGTGTAGGGGAGAAATAAGTAAAAACACCATGTTGGAAAGGACAGTGCCATGCACGATTGCTTCTAGAAGCAAGGATTTAATACAAAGTAAAGCTTGATTTGAAAAATCCGTTCTTCAAATGCTCTGTTACAGCCTTATCAACCCAAGCTTCCTTTTTCTTGCCTAAGCTATAAATAGATTGGGCTCTTTGCATGGTGTATGTCTACTCTGGACACCAGCATTTTGCACTGACTGTAGTGTGTCAGTAACTGGCTTACCAAACCTTGGCTGTGAAACCTGATTGCCCTTCAGACATAATGATTTTTTTTCTGAAACACATCCATCTATGATGACTCTACATCTGAATAAGTGTCCTGAAATATTGTGCTCTGTAGAGTTAAACCTGAGGTTCTGGGGATGTTAAGACAAGAGATTAGCACTAGTGGTGTTCTGATTTTGCTGTGTTTTCAGGGTAGGAAGGGAAGTGGAAAGAATGGAGCAGGAAATAGGGCTGTTGGAGGGCTTCTGTCTCAGAAACTGAAGTCTAAATGTGCGGTCTGAAACTCCTGGATGAGGATGTTTCTGCAGAGTATTGTCTAGTAGGCAGACTAGTGTGCAAATACAGCAGTAATCAAAATCACTTACGTTAATTCATAGTTAAACTGGTGATGCAGGGATTGTGTTGATCACGCAGTTGCCTGCAGCAAAACTTGTTCTGTGGCTGTAGTAGCCTGCATACCGTGGCAGGAAAATCAGGACTGACCTTACTTATCATGAACATCATACTTCACAAAGCCTGATAAAACCTGTGAGAAACTGTGCAGGCAGCTGTGACTTGCTCCTGGGTCCTCAGAATGTGCACTTGCAAGCTCTGAGCCCAGTGCCTTGCTGGCTGACTGGCTGGGAACCTAGAAATGGCAAACTCCTTGGCAGTAAGTATTGTGTGTCTCTTCTTGTCTCTTGAGGTTAAATTATTTTCCTGGCAGGGCAATATTTCTGATTTTCCAGTTAAGCACCAATTGAATTGGCTAGACTTGCCAACACAGGGCAGCCTGACAGCAGTTAACTTTAAATAACTATTTCTGGCACTTGATTTCGAGGTAAAAATTGTAGTCTGTGATCAGGCTGTAGCCCAGGACGGGTAATGTGTTAAACTGTGCTGGCATTGTGTAGCCTGTGCTGCCTCTCAGGAGAAGAAAGGAGCCAGAAAGGTTGTTTCACTTCTTGGGGTTTTGTGCTTTTCTTTTTAACTGACAGGTAACTTCAAGTGCAAGGGAGAGAACTAATGAAAGTCTAATTCTGGCATTTCTGTCTCTGTGGAACACCAAGTAGATGAAGTGAGCGGGTGAAACATACCTGTAGTTCAGCCTGACCTCATGAGTCTGTTAACTCTGTGAAAGCAAATTCAGCCTGTGCTTTAGTTGCCTTGGGAAGTATGGGTGCGAATGTTACTTTACAGCAGAACTTTTTGTTCATGTTCCAAGCTGACTTTGGGAAACAATGTACATTGGCTGGATTGGTATTGCAGAAATAAAGTGCTTGCTCTGTTACTTAATACTACATTAACTCTGGAGCCTTGTTTGAGGACTAACGTATAATCTTGTATTCTATGTTGCTGCATTTATAAAACAGTATGAGCTAGCTGGATTTTGCTGGAGTTGGCAAATGCACCATGCGCACTGTACGTGTATTTGCTGGAACCAGCATTTCTGGGCTGACTTACTGCGCTAAGTAGACTTGCATAAATTGGAGAAGTTTGCCAACTCTGCAGCAACTGTAGCAAGTAGTTCTGTATTGTCCTGGCAACAATTCAGGTGCCCTCCAGTGGCCAGAAATCCTAACATCCTAAAGGTGCTGCTAAATGCAGCTGCCTTGTCAGTTTGCCTTAATTAAGAGTGAGTTGAAGAAACATCCTTCATTGTCAGACTTTATTAGCATGTTTGTTGTTTAAACAGTCCTTTTTGGAGTGTTGGTGTGCCTTATTGTAAATACAGAGTTATTCTGACAGACAAGCAAAGACAGCCACTTTCAGATTCATAAGTATTTCGACAGTGTAATTATGACTAATCACTCCGGTTTCTTAAACTGTGGAGATTAATGTTTAACATCCAAGTTCAGGGCTGACTATGTGGTTGCAGTCTAAAAAGAAACTGGATTATGAGTAGATAGTTCCTTGTTTGGAAGAGACATAGTTTGCCAAGTTGTTTTCTGTATTGGTGTGGAGTGTTTCAAGTTAGGCACAAAGAGGTTGGAAAGGTATTTCTGTAAGTGTTATTAGCGATGCACATGGTTGTGTTAAATGACTGCAGAACCATTGTCTTTTTGATACACAAAACCATATGGGCAGGGAACCTTGAGGGCTGGCAGTGGTGTTGTTCCTAAACTTTGAGTGTTAAATGAAATGGGCTATAATATTTCCCTGAATTATCATCGATTGCCTCTAAATGGTCACAATGGCAACTTTTTATTGTATGTTGCTGGGTAAAACTAAAGAATGAATTTTAATCCTGTCTACTGCCAGCTCTCTACTACAGTCAACTTTAGTCAGTGATAAGCACAGGCACATGGACCAAAAGCTGTAAACCACTGCTGATTTATTGCATGAGTCCTGCTGGCAGACTAAACCTTGGATAGAAACACTGGCTCATCCCTAACCAAGGAATATGGGAGTATGCATAATGTAGATATCTGTGTCCAAATAAAAGGTAGGAGCTCTCTAAACTGTGATAATAAAACTGCTTTCAGTGTTTTGACCAGCCATGAGGATACTCAAACTTAGTGAATGCTGCATAAAGCCATAGTGGGAAATGTGTGCCAGTGATCCAAAAATCCCAAATACATTGCTGGAACAGAAGTGACTTAGTAACTGTTTTGAGGTTGCTTGTTTGTGGTGCTGGTGCTTAGTTGGTCAAAGTAATTAAGACATGAGAGTAATTGGGTTGATAATCTTGTTATGACTTAATGTGAGTTCATAAACTTGAAACTGTCATACCAGTCCTCTAATACTGAGCTACAAACTGCTGTCAAGGGAGTGATATGTATATTATGTGAGGAAGTTCATTACTTTTGTTCTCAAGTTGGATGTTTAACGACCAGAGTTATGTTTGTAGTCTTTACATCATGACGTTTAAGGGTATCACCAGCTCCTGTCTTGGACAGTCAGGAGGATACTTAGATGCTTGAGGTCTATTTTGTCAACTAATAAAGTGAAAGTTTTTGCTAGTGCTGTAGTGTACTTGCTGATGAAAAGCTCTCTTAAATCATTACTTTCAAACATGACCTGATGATTTGTCAGCTTGAATACAGCTGCTGCTAATAGCTCTTAGAAACAACCAGAAGTTTATAGAAAGGACAAATAAATACCTAGGACAGTGTTTTGTTTGCAGATCCTGTTAGAAGCTGCTGGTATAGTTGCCCATGATTTTGAATGTTAAGGACTAGGTTGACAGACCTCTTGTAACTCCTGAATGTTCTCTAGGTCAAAATAACTGTGCTGTGGATCCAAACACTTAATTTCTGAAGTGATAAGATCCAATGCTGTGAAATTTCAGCTCCTGCAGTATAAATATGATTTTAAGTAAGAGTATGTAACTATGTGAAGAGGTGCTTTGCTTACATTGCATAGGATGCCCAGCTGTGTGCCTCTGGCCAGCATCAAGTAAAATTATGTAGGGGAGTGCTGATAAGAAATTGTGGTGGTAGGTAACCACTCTCAACTCCATTTAGACGTATGTGCCCCATCAGTCGTAATTCTACCAAAGTTTCTCTAGAGCATCTGTCCTAAAGAGTGAAGTACTATGCATCTCTTTTCTTTCAAAAGAAGAACCTTTATATGATATTGCCAGCTTCATGTTTAGGGAGGCTTCCTAGCAGGTTCTACAGTTATTCTTCTAGAATAATAGTGCAGATTGGTGCCAGGATGAACTTCTATTTCTTTTTTAGTAAGTTTTCTGATTGCTTGTTCCGAATTCTCTTCCAGGTTCTCATAATTTTGTATATTAGTTAACTGAAGTTATTTGTTGGCTCTCAAACCACTGTTAGCTCTTGCTTTGAGAATTCTAATAGATTGTTTTTAAAAGAGTACATAAACCTTAGTACCTGTGAAGACCCAGATGAATTGCACAAGCTGTTAGTACCTTCATGCTGTGTTAGTTGCTCAGAGCACAGCATGGACAGGGCTGCAGCTGGAAGAGACCCATCTGCCAGTGAAATCTCCAACCTCCACTTCTCATACCTTTTGTTACCTTCTGAACTGTCTGTCCGTGCAAAGTTGCTCTTCAGTGATTGATTAAAACCATCCACATTCTGGGTGGCTTTCTGTATTTCAGGTGAGCAAAACAAAACGTGGCTCTTGGTTGTAGTATTTGAAACTTAGGAGTTATTGAATGTTACAAGCTGGGTAGGAGGTATGATTCTTTACTAGCCCACTTTCTCCTTTAGAAGGAAAGGTAAAACAGGTGAGGTTCCTGTCACATCATAGCACTCTGTAGTGCTCCATAGGTGAAGTGTGGCAGACTGGAACTTTACAGCTGAAATAGAGAGGCAACATGTTATTTCGCATGTGGCATGAAGGGAACTCTTAAGAAAAACACTTAAAAACGCTAGTGTCGGGAGGTTTTTCTGCCTTTGTTACAGAAGGGAGTTTTTAGATGATTTCTTAGGCAGAAGACAAAGGCTGAGAATCCAGAAAATTGATGTAATATCAATCTGGGATGCCTGAAGGAAAAAGGAAATTATGAATTTGAAATGAAGCAGTAAAGAAGAGTAGCTGAAATAGAGGCGACTTGCAGTGAGTATTGGCAGATCTGCAACCCTCTCCCACTTTAAATCTCTGGATTATCTGCACTAGTTTGTTGCTTCTTTCAGCATGTCTTAAGGATGTTTAAGGCTTAGAAGTTGGAACCTTTTAACTGTTAAGGAGAGTAAAGCAGATATTCAGATTTCTTAATTTCCTGAAATTTGTTAGGAAAAACAAACCTTAGACTTTTCAGTCGTAATGTTAAGAGAATTTAAAGGCTATTTTAACACTATTGCATATTCTGGGTTCAGAGTCAAATTTATTATGATCTGATTAGAAAAATCTAAGTTAGAATGTATTGCTGTTTGCAAGAATGTATTGTCTGCAGTATTCCTGCTTGGATAATCAATTTGAGCTGGATGAATTACACAGGACACTGAGTTTATCACTGCAGAGAAGAGAAATAATTCACTAAGCAAGAATAGCTTATTGGTTGGAGGGGATGATGCTAAGTAACAAATGTTGCTTGGAGAAACGACCAGAGCAATTCTGCTACAAGGTGAAGTTTATAAATGAGTTTGTTCAGTTGCAGTCCAGGACGAATAAGATGGATTTCACTGTGGGCACATGCTGTGGCATTCAGGTCAAGATTTAATGGAACTTCTGAAATAGTTCAAATTGCTACATCTTGGCACAACACTTAAATAGTAATCCTGCTTCATCTCTTGCCATGGCACTTCTGAAGTAGTAGTGAAGGCTGTAGATGAATGTTTCTATCATATAGCCCAAAAAATAAAGTAGAAAAGTTTTAAAGCTGTGAAAGCCTATAGTTTTGTTTTGTTTTTATTTTCTTCCTTTTAGAGGAAAAAGACTGCATGGTTTGCCTTGTTTTCTTTTTATATTACATACTGTCTAAGTTTCTTCCAGTAGGTTAAGGTGTCTTATAAGCCACCTGAAAACATTTTTACATAGTATTAAAAATCACCCTGTTAAAAGTGGAAGGGAGCTTGCCATTAATAAAAAATACATGAAGTTTTATACTCCTGTTCCTAGTTCTGATAATAAGTACTTAATTTTTCTGTCTCTAAAAATATCCAGGTGGTGCTTTGCTTTGTTTGATGTGATAATTTACAGCCCATAACTATTATTCAAGAGCCACTTTGCAGTGAGTTTCACAGTAGCTTTTTGTCCATTCAAGTCCTTAAAGCACTGGTGTGCAGAAGTCAGTATTAGTGGATGACTAATTTCCCAATAGTCAAGGCCTTCTAATACTTGCATATAACCGACTTCAGAATAATCTACACCCACTGTGTGTGGCTATTTCTTTAGAGGGGACAAGGTGGTTGAGGACTTTAAATGCTGCTATTTGAGACAGAATGTGGGAATGCTCTTTGGTATCTGTTTACTGGATATGGAAATGGATTTCAGGAAAACTGTTGTTTGTAATCGTCTATGGTATCTCTGTACAAGAAAAATANAGATACTTTCTTTGGCAGCTGCTTCCTAACAAATATTTACAGGGACAGAGCGGGAGCGCGTTTCCGCCGACGTGAGCGGGGCCCGCCGCCACCTTCCCGGGCTCCCCCGGGCCGGGATGAGCGCCGGGCCGGGATGAGCGCCGGGCCGGGCTCGGCGACTGCCCCATCTCAGCGCCAGAGCCGATCTTCCACTGCAGCCCGAGCGTGTCCCGGACTTGGCGGCGCGGGCGTTTGGGAAGACAGAGTTTCGCTACAGTTGGTCCCGCACATTTAAAAAAAAAAAAAAAAATTAAAACCCCTAGGCAACTCCAAATTAATCTGAGACGGGGGGAAAGGAGCAAGAGAGAGAGTGTCACAATCGCCTTTTGGCCCCCCACCCATGCCCCCCGCTTCCCTTCCAAAGCGGGACCCCAGGCTGATCCCCTCAGTCGCATCCCCTCCCCCGCCGCTTCTACACCCCTCAGGGCAGCAGCAACTTCGTTTCCAAGCCGGAAACTCGGATCCTTCTTTCCCACCTCCGGAATAAGGTGTCTCCGCCGAGCTCCCCCTGCCCCGGCCAGCCCAGCCCAGTCCTGCCCTGCCCAGCCCGGCCCGGCCTTCCCCCATCTCGGGCCGCTTCCCCGCTCCCTGTCTCCCTCCGCCCTGGGAGCCGGGCACTATTTCTCCTCCTCCCTCTGCCTGCCCTGAGCGCCGGGCGCCTATGGAATGCCGCGCACGGGGCCCGGCCGCGGCGGCAGGATACACAGCCGGGCCCGGCGCTCGCTATAAGAACCTCCTTGTGAGCGACGCCATTTTAAGCCTCTCTCTCGGTTCGGCGCTAGGAGCAGCGGCGGCGACGCTTGGGGGGGCGACACAAACACCGCCGCCCCGTACGGTCGCCACCCGGGAGCCAGCGGCGGGGGTACCGCCGTGAGCGAGGAGGAGGAGGAGGAGGCGGCGGAGACGGGGAAAGACAAGGAAGGAAAGACGGATCGGACCGGGATCGCCCGGGCAGCAGCAGCCGCCGCCGGAGCCCGGGGGGACCCTGCGCTCGCCCTTCCTTCCAACGTTAGTGTCGCTTTCTCCGGCGGGAACTTGGGGCAAATCCGGGCCGGACCCCGCGCACCGTGAGGGTGTCCAGGGTGTGCCCGGCGGGNATTCAAGCACATTCTGTACCTATTTTCAAATAACGTATCTTCTGTTCATTTTTTACAAAAAATTGTAAACCCCAGATGTCATTCCTATCACAAGCTTCTAACATTCCTTAAAACACACAACACCAAAACTGTCCTTTCAGGACTTCTTGCCAATCTTACAGAAGCATCTGGTACCTGAAGGACCTACAAAGGTACTTTTACCAGAGCTCCATAACGCCAGATAAAAATTGTTTTCAATTTTCTCTAGAATCTGTGGGTGGATATGGGAGGAGAGAACTTTATCCACATTTGGATAAGGAATAATTAGAAGTTTACAACAGTTTGGATTGTGTCTTCATAAAACTAAGATCAGTAGAAGTAGGTCTGTCTGTTGTAAGAGTGTTTGTATCTGGGGCTTAGATTAGACCAAAAATTTCTTAGAGACAATTCAGCCACTCCTGCCTTTATATCATGAAAGCTTTTTTCCTGATGTTTCCACTCTTAGTATTGTCTTACTTGGATGATTCCTCTTCCCCCACATTTTGTTTTCTAGAAAACAGGGTAACAATTTCCAGAGGAAGATTAAAGAGTTTTGTTGTGATTTGTTTTTAAATTCCTTAATTTGGTATATTTTTCAAATTGCCAACTTGAAAATGAAGGTTAATTAGGAAGCTTCTGCTACATTAAGAACTGAACTATAAGGACTTGGTTCATAGAAATGAGGGCTCTCTGGTGTTATTAGCTGTGGAAGTGCTGTTGCTTGTATATTTTGGCTATGGATTTTTGTAAAGCAGATACACAGGTAACATCATTGGCAAGCAACTAAGACCAGTTATAAAATCAGACCCAAAGGATGCTTTCAGTAACACCATGGGAATGGTTGCAATGACTTCAGAGCACTTTGAGAAAAACTGGTTTTCAGTACAGGTACTTCTCTTCCCTTGTGTGTAGGTGATACGCATTTCTAACTGCTGTGACTATCAGGACATGATCTGCATGTTCTGTATAAGCTAATGTATCATTCAGAACTGGTGGGTAGTTTAAAGATCCAGTTGCTTGGCCTGTCCCAGATGACACAAAGAACAGGATAACATGGTCACAAGGGGTGTGCAGCAATTCATGGTGTTTAGATGGATCACTCTGGATTTCTTGTGCAGGTTTTAGTAACACACTGCTCTCTAACAAAG
Organism: Anthoscopus minutus; assembly: GCA_013399455.1. Taxonomy (NCBI): domain Eukaryota; kingdom Metazoa; phylum Chordata; class Aves; order Passeriformes; family Paridae; genus Anthoscopus; species Anthoscopus minutus. The sequence goes on from VWYI01047465.1 coordinate 492,692, forward strand.
GATTAATGGCAGACTTGCAGACTTTGACATGCTTTATGAAAGTAGCAGAGGTGGGGAGGGAACTGCTTATCACATTACTCAGGTGAAATTTTGAGTCCATCTTAAAAAAGAGAATTGTTCAGATTTCAGAACTGCTTTAGGCTTGTGGACTTTCTTGGCATATACATAACTATTCTCCAGAATCAGAAATTAGTACCTAATAAAAACACATAATCAGAACTAAGACCTAATACTTCTTCCACTCCTTTTGAAAACCAAGGAAATAGAATACTACAGGTTGTCTTCTGTAGTAATTTGAAATTATTAGCTCATGTGCCATCTAAGCTTTCAGATGCCATGTACTACAGCCTTGTGCAAGGTCTTGAATTGCTCTTTGCATGACTTGTTTAATATGTATTGTAAAAAGCCCAGCCTTCATTTAAACCCATAGCTGATGATACTAAGCAAGTGGATAGTCTTATGGGGCAGGAGGAGCTTTTTGAGAAGAGTTGAGTCCCAAAGCTCCTACCAGTACATCTGTGTGAGCTGTATAACATAATATTTATCAGAATTCACACTTCTTGGTGCTTGCTAGCCTTCAAAAATTGTGAAGCTTGCAGCTGTGGTGAAGCTTGTTTGTAAAGTATGCTGAGGCCTTCTGTCTATTCCTGATGGTTGAGATCTGTTTGGCTGATCTTGTACTGATCCAGTTTGTCAAGAAAAAGCAGCACAAGTATTTGTACCTAGCCTGGTGGTGTTGTTCCCTTTGTGTGTTGGTTAACCTTAAGAGTGACAAACTGGATGACAAAGTCAGCAGCTTGCCTGGACTCAGTTTACCTCTTTGTAAAATTAGAAAAGAATGGGAAGGAAAAGATGAGAAGTAAGTGCAGAAAACCTAAAACCAAACCCTGGCTACTTTCATTTTGCAGTTAGTTTGAACTTTCAGGATTAAAACAAATTCCTTATCTAAATAGTAAAAAAAAAATTCTACCAGGAATTGCTGGGGGGCTACAGGTGTATAAAATGCTGATTAGGATGTTGGAACTTTTAGCTAGCAGGCTGATCAAGGGTCAGCATTCCAAAGACTGAATGTCTGACTGGTAATGCATTTCTGAACATTTAGTATTCTTCACTGCAATTTTGTAGATGTTCTTCAGTGTTGTTTTGGAGCAGTGCTTCTGTTCAGTGGCTACTCTTGGTCTGTTGGATTTTACCTCTAGCTATGGTAGAGCTGCTCTTCTGATCTCTTTAGGCTGCTGAAATTGAAACAGCAATTTCAGAGTGCAGGTGTTTTTATAAGCCAGTTGCCTTCATTGATGCAGAATTCAACAGTGGAGAAAATTGTAAATGTTCTTCCCGAGCCCCTTATTGCATATGGAAATCTCAGGTCATAGTAAATGTCTCATGGTCACGGTCACTGCTCTTAACATATGAGTAGATGAACCAATCAACTTCAAAACCAGTTTGGTGATCCTTTTTTTAGCATAGTCTTGATGGGAGGAGATGGGAAAGTTTATGGTAAAAATAAAACTTCGTTGTGCTAAGCATATTGAAAATTTAATATAGCAGCTAGAACATGCCAAATTTTGTATTGGAAGTGTCACATCTGACTTAGAGCTAGGACTACAGGGAGCAAACATAAAGATTTTACTGTTACTGCTGCTCTCTTTCTGTTTGGAAGGTGTTAATGGAACTCATATAGTAAGGCAGAAGACAGAAGACCTGCAAAGAACTATCAAGCTTTTGTATAGGCACTTTCTCAACATAGATACTGATTAGAATTTTTCAATCAATGGTGAACTGACAGCGTGACTTAAGTTTTTCTTTCCCCTTGCCACTACAACTCAAACTCCTAACAGCATGTTGAAAGAATCCATGGGTAAGGGACTGGAAAAAGTGTCTGTATTTTCAGTATATCCTCCATGCCTTTTGTCAAGAACAGACCCTGAGTTGGCCAGTCTCTTTCAGCCTATGGAGATGGACCAGTTTAAAGTTACCAGCTGCACAGCAGGATGCTTATTGTATGTTGTATAATGTCTTATATCAGCTTAATGCTGTTTATCTGCTGCAGATGTAGATCTGCTGTCCATTTTAAAAGAGCCAGGGAAGGGTTGCTGCCAAAAGTGGCAGTGGGACTGCAGAGTTAGGACAAACAACACTGGCATTTGTACAGCCAAGTAACAAGACTGCTCAGGAGCTGCTGGAGTATCTTGCAGCTGGCTCAGAGTTGGTGAAATACAAGTTTGTCCCACCTATCCAGTGAGACTTTTAAAACTGCAGGCCTGCCCACTGTTTAATTATGATTTTCAAAAAGGTCCTCCTGAAGGAAACTCTGAAACTGGGAAATCTGTCTTTACATAAATCCAGGGTCAGGTGGACTTTGTTCTCCTGATGCAGCACTGCTGACCTATCCTTTCAGGGATTGGTGTATTGCCTTTACCTCATTCTGCAGGAATGTTTTGATCGGCACAGCTCTAACACCTGTGAAAGCTGATTGTTGCAAGAGATGGTTTTGCTCCCTGCACAAGCTGCCACTACAAATGTTTCTGCTTGGCTGGCTCCCAGTATAGGCTGTCACCAGCTCTTTGTCTGTGCTGGAAACAGTGTGGGACTGTGGGGAGAGGGAGCAAATGAAATAAAAATGACCCGTGGTGGAGCAGTAGCCTTGAATCTCTCTTTCTGGGTTAGTGAAGAGACAGGTACGGATTTCTGGTACAAATACTTCCAAACTGCTGGGTGATACCAAACTGAGATGCATACAGAAAATTTCAACAGGGCATTTGAGCAAGCCTTCTTGCCCCAAATTATCTTTGCTTTCTGTGCAAAAAATAAAAGTGAATTTGGTGAGTTGAGGTGTGTGCAACTGAAGGACAGCTCTTTTTATTTTTTTTTAATAAGGCTTAGAATTTTTAGTTTTAACTTCAAGGGAGAGTTTTTTGTAGGAAGAAGCTCTTATTCTTATGGCACAGGAATGGAAAAAAAGGAAGAGGTGCAGTTACACCTCTTCAGGTAGTCTTTGTGCAGCTTGCTTAACACAGTCATTTCAGCTGTCCCCATGAAAATTCATGTTGTAGCCCGGTATCAGATAGTTTTTCTAGTATCTTCTAAGTAATTTATCTTTGAGGGAAATGAGGAAGTCTGACATTTAGCCATTGTCTTTGTGGCATCTCCAAACTCTGGAATTTAATGTCTGGACTTCATCTTATGCAAAGATAGAGGAGTAAAAAATAGCTGTCATGGTCAGTCTTCGATTCTTGTTCTCTTGCGGTTCTAAGAGAGTATCTTACATGTAACCTGACAGAAGAAGTCTGGGTGATACATCGTGTTCTTTTGCATGTCTGTCCATGGGGTTTTGCTAATTAACATTTGAGTAGAGTCACTGTAGTGATGAAAATGGCAAGATGTGCCAAGTCTTAGTTTGCAATTCCAGTGTTCTAATGTGAAATCCTGTCCTACTTGCTGATTTTAATAAGTTCTAACCTTGTTCCTTTTTAGGATCTCTGAAAAGGGTGCAAGAAAGAGTTCTGGGAGCATAACAAGGAACATGGCAACTCAAGGTACATAATGCATTACAATTTCTGTTACTAGAATGTAGAAGACTCCTTATCCCTCTCTTTTTAACTTTTCAAAGTCACTTAGATTGATTAACATCTCTGTTATAGTAATTACTACCTTACACTGGAAATCAAACCTGCAGACAAATTTGTTGTAATGTCAGGAGAGCCACAATAGGAATGATCTGCCTGTTCCTCAGGTTTACACGTCTGCACTGGTTCAACATAAAGCATCAGCATGAGGTTGCTGCTCACTTGCAGTGCCGGGTAGAAGTTGTTATTTTATAACAGCTTATTTTAATTTAAAATCTCTGTCATCTCTTGTAGGATTAAAACATGCTGGAGTATTTTAACTAAACTTAATTGTTCACCAATGATTTCTTACAGCTGACTTGATGGAGCTGGATATGGCAATGGAGCCAGACAGAAAAGCAGCAGTCAGTCATTGGCAGCAGCAATCATATCTGGACTCTGGTATCCATTCTGGTGCCACAACAACTGCTCCCTCCTTGAGTGGCAAGGGAAATCCTGAAGAAGAAGATGTGGACACAACACAAGTGCTGTACGAGTGGGAGCAGGGATTCTCTCAGTCCTTCACCCAGGAGCAAGTTGCAGGTAAGGCCTTTTCTATTACATCAGTTTGCTTGGACACGCAGTTTAACAATACAGAAACCTAACTACTGAATTACTGCCAATCTAGATGATGAGCTTTTTATTTCTAGTTTGAGATTATTGTGACTTGCCTTGTTTTCAGATATTGATGGCCAGTATGCAATGACTAGAGCTCAGAGGGTGCGTGCAGCTATGTTCCCTGAAACCCTGGATGAAGGAATGCAAATCCCGTCCACACAGTTTGATGCAGCTCATCCAACTAATGTGCAACGCCTGGCTGAGCCATCCCAGATGTTAAAACATGCTGTTGTTAATTTGATAAACTACCAAGATGATGCTGAACTTGCAACTCGTGCAATCCCAGAACTGACCAAACTGTTGAATGATGAGGACCAGGTAAGTATTTTCTTTGCCTGAGTAAAGCTTGTTTTTGGGGCACCTTCTATGACCTTATAACTAAAAGCTTTATTCAAACACTTGTGTTAGGTGGTGGTGAACAAGGCTGCAGTTATGGTTCATCAGCTGTCCAAAAAGGAAGCGTCTCGCCATGCCATTATGAGATCTCCTCAGATGGTGTCTGCCATCGTACGTACCATGCAAAACACAAACGACGTGGAGACAGCCCGGTGTACTGCAGGGACACTACACAACCTCTCACATCACCGTGAAGGCTTGTTGGCAATCTTCAAATCAGGAGGCATCCCTGCTTTGGTTAAAATGCTGGGGTATGTGCACTACTGGGGCAGTACTTGTGTTTTGCAGTTGGGTCTGCTAGGAGCAGGTACTCATGAGGATTTTTTCCCTTCTTCAGGTCTCCAGTGGACTCTGTGCTGTTCTATGCCATAACAACTCTTCACAATCTCCTGTTACATCAGGAAGGAGCCAAGATGGCTGTCCGTCTTGCTGGTGGGCTGCAGAAAATGGTGGCCTTGCTTAACAAGACAAATGTCAAATTCTTGGCCATCACAACAGACTGCCTTCAGATTTTAGCATATGGCAATCAAGAAAGTAAGGTAGGTGCCTCTGGTGCTGAAGTAGTTGAAATGAGTATGCTTGTGATGAATGGCCTGGTAGCTCTTGTGTACTGAACTCCTGACTCTGAATCTTCAGACACTGGCTTTTGCCAGTCAGTCCTGACTGTGCAAGAGGGGAGCAGGGATACAGGAATTACCTTGCAGAAATGCTGCTGTGCTTAGAGTGAGACTGTAAAACTTACAGTCCACATAAGCAAATGGGAATGTTTTTTTAGGGAACTGTAACCATGGGGGTTGTAAGCCAGCAACGTTTACTATCTGGTGACATGTGTAGGAAGTGGCAGACAAATATTATTTTTACTGTCTTTCAGCTGATTATTCTGGCAAGTGGTGGGCCCCAGGCTTTAGTAAACATCATGAGGACCTATACTTATGAGAAACTATTGTGGACCACAAGTAGGGTGCTGAAGGTGTTGTCAGTCTGCTCCAGCAACAAACCTGCTATTGTTGAGGCTGGTAAGTACATTGTGCACTCATGCTAACTTAAAAATCTACATAGTGCTTTGGGATCAGTTCATTCCACCAAGAACAGAAACTGCCAAAATCAAAAAACTTTGGTTGGTCCTTAAGTCCACATTTGGAGGCCTTTAGGATACAGAAGTATAAAAGGGTGGCTGTTTTTAGTAACTTTACTGTGTTGGTAACTGGGTGGGATTAATGGCTGCATGTTGTCAGGATGCATCCCTGAAAATATGCACACATTTAAAAGGCCTGGTGTCATATGGGGAATTTTCAGAGAGTTGTTATTTTCCTATGTGAAGGAGGGCTAGGGCCCAGCCACATTGTGATATTAACAACCAGAAAGATCCCAAAGCTCATGAGATTTTGCACTCAGATGTCAGGGAAGAGAAGGACCTGACTGCTCAGAGTATGGTGTCAAATCTGAGTAACTGTGTCAAATCTGTACCATCTTCCAGGTGGAATGCAAGCTTTGGGGCTCCACCTCACAGATCCAAGCCAGCGTCTTGTCCAGAACTGTCTCTGGACTCTGAGAAATCTGTCAGATGCTGCAACAAAGCAGGTAAAGGGCTCGATTGTCTGAGGGATCAAAAGCAAAAGTCAACATAGTGGAAAAGAAGACTTAACTTTTTCTTCCCTCTTTTTCTGCAGGAGGGCATGGAAGGCCTCTTAGGAACTCTAGTTCAGCTTTTAGGATCAGATGATATTAATGTTGTGACTTGTGCTGCTGGCATCCTTTCTAACCTTACCTGCAACAATTACAAGAACAAGATGATGGTGTGCCAGGTTGGTGGCATCGAGGCTCTCGTGCGCACAGTTCTGCGGGCGGGAGACAGGGAAGACATCACAGAACCTGCAATTTGTGCGCTCCGTCACCTCACCAGCAGACACCAAGAAGCGGAGATGGCTCAAAATGCAGTTCGTCTCCATTACGGACTCCCAGTGGTGGTAAAGCTGTTGCACCCACCCTCACACTGGCCTTTGATCAAGGTAAATATTGGTTAAAAGCCAGCGGAGCTGAAACTAAAAACTGTTGCTTTTTAAAATGTAACCATAAAAGTGAAAGAATACTTTGTTTCCAAGGTGTTAAGGATACAATTTGTCTGATGGAGAAGGTGCTTCAGTTGAGCAACTTAGTGTTTTCTCTTAGAGATTTGAACATTTGAGATGAACAGATTAAAAAAAGAAGTCACAGCAAGCACACCCCTCCTGCTCTTTTATTCCTCACGTGTTCTGTACCTGCAGGCTACTGTTGGCTTGATCCGCAACCTGGCTCTGTGTCCTGCAAACCACGCCCCACTGCGTGAACAAGGTGCTATTCCAAGGCTAGTGCAGTTGCTGGTTAGAGCACACCAGGATACCCAGCGACGCACTTCCATGGGCGGGACACAACAGCAGTTTGTGGTGAGTGTCCTACCCTGACACTGCATCTCTCAAAGTTCTCTCCAACTCCTTGTTTGTCAGAGCACCTCAGCCCTGTAGTGCATGGGCTAAAGAACTGTTGTCTTATTTGCTCTAGCTCACATTATTCTGTGTGTGCTGATAGCTCTGTCTTGGCAGACCTGAGATTTTTTCTTAAATCAATATGCCAAAACTTTGGTTCTTATTTTAATAACCTTGTGAGCATTTAATTCGGAATGTTAGAGCTCACAGAAATTCTGGTACTGCCTATTCTGGCAAGGCAAGTAATTGCCTACCAAGAAACCAGAATTCCGTCCTCCTTCTCAGAAGAATAGAGGTTTAAGAATATTATCACAGCTTATTGCATATTTGCAAGGGTGCTTAGAGCTGTAAAAGTACTGATAAGTTGTGCAGGCTCTGTACTTGTTACCTCTTTGGGTTCCAGGTCAGTGTGACAAGATCAATCTCAGTTTGATTGTTTTTTTCCAGTTAAACACATCAACAAAGGAGGGGGTGTGCTTACCACAGCAAATGGAAGCAGCATCTACTAGTAAAGGAGTAAATGTAATTAGCTGGTAATTAATAATGTAGTTAATTAATGAAGAGGAAGGAAGGGACATCTTTGTTGCTGGTAACTGGTGTTTCCAGCTTAGTAACTGCCAGGCTAATCCAGGTTGTAGAAAAAGAGATGGTTTTATGAGAGGGGAAGTTAATAATAAAAGTCAGTGAGGTGTTCCACTGGGATGCTTCATGTACTGAGGTTGGGTAAACTGGGTTGACTCACAGCAGGGATGTTAGGTTTAAGGCCAGCACTTGGGGGAAGGGGTTAAGTGCAGAGGACGAGTTTGGTTGATTAGTTGAAACTGCTGATGATCTTTTTGACAGTCAGTTAAGAAGAGAGCACACAATATCTCAAAATCAAAAATGCCTTTTCTCTGTCTCTAACTAGGAGGGTGTACGTATGGAAGAAATTGTCGAGGGCTGCACTGGAGCCCTGCACATTCTTGCACGTGATGTTCATAATCGAATTGTAATCAGGGGTCTAAATACCATTCCACTGTTTGTGCAGGTAAGTGAGAGCTCCAGACAGCGCTGTAGTACATATTAGGAAAAGAAGTAAAATAGCTCTTGCACTTCCTGGATAGCACTGCTAAGTCAGAGTGTGCTGAAGAGCTTGTTTAAAGTGGAAGAGCTAAAGAACCCCCATTTTTTGGTTGCAGTTGTTGTACTCTCCCATCGAGAATATCCAGAGAGTAGCTGCTGGTGTACTTTGTGAACTGGCTCAAGACAAGGAGGCAGCTGAAGCAATTGAAGCTGAAGGTGCAACTGCTCCTTTAACAGAACTGCTTCATTCTAGGAATGAGGGTGTTGGTAAGTGAACTTAAGGCTGGTTGTATACTTGTGTTTGAAGAGTTGATAGAAGCCTTGACCTCTACTAAAATCACTCTTCCTTTCGGCAGCAACCTATGCAGCTGCAGTGCTGTTCAGAATGTCTGAGGACAAACCACAGGACTATAAGAAACGACTTTCAGTTGAGCTGACAAGCTCCCTGTTCCGGACCGAGCCAATGGCTTGGAACGAGGTGAGTTCTGTGATCTGTGTTAACAGTTTCCTGAGGAGAGCTCACTTCTATGTTCTCCCTCCTTCCACCAGGGAAGTGTAGATGCCATCAGTGATACAAGCCCAGCTTTACACAGTTGTGTGGTGGCTGTACCTTCTTTACTCTCTCTGTGTTCAGGTGCAGTGAAACTGGTAAGCAGCCTTCAAGCTGCTTTTTTCCCTGGCAGACAGGAAGAGTCTGTTTGCTGCTGCTGCTGCTGAAGTGTGTTAATGCTCATTATGCTTGCTAGTGTGCAAAGCTGTATTCAAGAACTTTGTACTTTTCTGTGTTGCTTGTCAAAACCTAATGAACTCTGGATGCAAAAATAGAAACATGAATGATATGAGAGAAGCATAAATATAAAACATATCCTGTGATGCTTCTATCAAGCCAACAATGCAGGATTAGTAATATTGGGCTGGGAATGCAACTTGTCCTGAGAACTGAGATTTCAGACTTGAATGCAGGCTCATTATCACATATGGCTTTTTTCATTTCTAATGGACTACACAGTAAATTGAGACTGAAGTCATTCTGTGTGCATGAGATACAGGAAACACTGCACCCATTCTTTGTCTTCCCAAAAGTCCTTAAGATTCAGGAACTTGGCTTGTCTTGTCTTGTATGTATCTACCACATAAGGAGCATTAGCCTTTAATTTCTACTGTTTCAGTGCTTACTTTTCTGTTTCCCTAAAACCTGTATCTGCCAAAAGAATGCAAGGAGGGAAAAGCTAAAATGGAATATCTCTTTGAGACTGGAGTTAGGCAATTGCTCTGCAGGCAGGCAATTGCTTCTGTAATTGAACAAATGGGAGAGGTTCCTTCAGAACTCTTAAAAGCTCTGTTGCTGGCTTGGGAAAATCAGGTGTACCTGAGGAGTGTTCCTAGACCTACCCCATTATTGCACTTCCAGGCAGAACCCTCTTCCAGTGATCTGTGGATTCCTAGATCTGGCTATTACATGTTGAATGCAAAGACTTAGCTAAAAAGGCATTTCATATTGACAGCTGTGCTGCAGTGCTTACTGCAGAGGAGTTGTTCAAAGGGATTTGGGACAAGCTTCACAACTTTTTAAATTCAGAATTACAGGTGCTGGCTAAAAGACCTGATGTTAAAACTGTTTTGTAATTCTTTGTTGTACACATAGACAGCAGATCTCGGACTGGATATTGGTGCCCAGGGAGAGCCTCTTGGATACCGCCCAGATGGTACGTGTCTTCCCTTCCCCTTGACTAAACTTTCAATTGGATGAAGTCAAGTCACAGATTTTAAAGGAGAACTGCAAATGAGTGAAGAGTGAATTTACTCTTCAGCAAGGTATTGCAAACTGACAGGAAAATGGGGAACTGCCAGTTCAAATAACCAGTTTCTGCAACACCACTGGCAGCACTGAAATGGGTGCCGTATGAACATGCAAAACCAGTGTCTCTTGTCTGAGTCTTGTGGGAACACCTCCTGCTGAGCTGTTGTTTCCAGAAATCTTTTCCAATCCTTATAAATGGACTTGACAATTCCAATAGTGCAGTTTTTCTTTAAAACAACAAAGCTGGTATTGAATGCGTTACTCTGTAAGTGTCTAGATTTGAGCGCAAGCCTATCCCTAAGGAATCTGAGCTATTTGTGACTAGTCTTTCAGAAGCAGGTCCACAGTCTTGGAGCCTGGTTTTGCTGCAGTATTGTTGAGTTTTAGTACTGTTGATTGTGCAGACTAATGGCTTGGCTGGAATCTGCTCATGCTTCTGACTGCAGTGTGCTTTGTCTGCAGAATCCTACTGGAAGGCTTTTCCAAACAATGGAACAGCCGTTAAAGGCAGGCACCAGATTGTGTTGAACTTGGCTGAACTAGAAAACAATTAGATGGCTACACAGTCTCCTCACACACTGATACTTGCAGCTTCTGATGCATCTAACATCTGTTAACATTATGCTTTTTTTCCCTCTGCCACCTTTAACTTTCTTAGATCCTAGCTACCGTTCTTTCCACTCTGGCGGATACGGTCAGGATGCCTTGGGTATGGACCCTATGATGGAACATGAAATGGGTGGCCACCACCCTGGTGCTGACTACCCAGTTGATGGTCTGCCAGATCTTGGCCATGCCCAGGACCTTATGGATGGGCTGCCTCCAGGTGACAGTAATCAGTTGGCCTGGTTCGATACTGACCTGTAAATCATCCTTTAGGTAAGAAGCTCCAACCTTGGAATTTAAAAACAAAACAAAAAGAGAAAAACAGCTGACTGGACTGAGGACTTGGTTGGCAGGGAGGGATTGGCTCGATTGGGTCCCAGTGTGCCAGAATAATGAAGAAATGCCTCTGGAAACACAAAATAAGCACACTCCAAACTGACTTCTGCCGTGAAGTGTGGAAGTAATTAACTGTAATGTCTTGTGCACCAGCTTCATGCAGTCTTTATGTGTTACAACAGCCCTTTACAACGTGGAAGCACTGACACCTGTGTTTTTTCTCTTTGCAGCTGTATCATCTGAGTGAACTTGCATTGATTGGCCTGTAGAGTTGCTGAGAGGGCTCGAGGGGTGGGCTAGTATCTCAGAAAGTGCCTGACACACTAACCAAGCTGAGTTTCCTATGGGAACAATTGAAGTAAACTTTTTGTTCTGGTCCTTTTTGGTCGAGGAGTAATAATACAAATGGATTTTGGGAGTGATTCAAGAAATGAAGAATGCACAAGAATGAATTGCAAGATGGAATTTATCAAACCCTAGCCTTGCTTGTTAAAAATTTATTATTTTTTTTAAATCTCTGTAATGGTACTGACCTTGCTTGCTTTGGAAGTAGCCTTTCTTTTTGCAGTAATTGTTGTTAGTTTTTTTTTTTAAAGTCTCTCGTAGTATTAAGTTATAGTGAATATGCTACAGCAGTTTCTAATTTTTAAGGATTGAGTAAAGGTGTAGAACACTAATTCATAATCGCTCTAACTGTATTCTGAATAAAGTGTAACATTGTGTAGCCTTTTTGTATAAAAAACTAGACAAATAGAAATGGTCCAATTAGTTTCCTTTTTAATATGCTTAAAATAAGCAGGTGGATCTATTTCATGTTTTTGATCAAAAACTTTATCTGGGATATGTCTGGGTAGGGGCCAGTAAGAACTGTTTATTTGGAACCTTGTATTGGACAGTTTACCAGTTGCCTTTTATCCCAAAGTTATTGTAGCCTGCTGTGATACAGATGCTTCATGAGAAAAATGCAGTTATAAAATGGTTCAAAATTAAAGTAAACTTTTAATTCATTCTGTGTCAAATTATTTCAGATCACAAAGTATATTAGTGTGTTAAGAAATAGTCCAGGACTTGCACAACCACTCTGGTGGATGGAGCCAAGAATAATTTACCTCTTTGATCCCACTATGGCACAGTTACCCTTCATAGCCTGGAGGTTTCCTGCTGCAGTCCTCCATGGCACCAGTCTGCCCCTGCTTTGCTTTCCTGCTTTTTTTGCAGGTTTCTCAGCATAGGGCAGGTCTAGCCAGATGTGAGGCAACTCCACGTTGTGCCAGGCCTGCCAGCCCTACTTCTCTCTGGGCTTCATAAAGGGCAAACAGCCTCTTGCCTCAGTTCCCCTCAGAGGTGCCCCAGCAGTAAGGGTCAGTGAAAGATCCTCTGCCCACAAGCTCTCAGCTGGTTCAAAGCCCTTTTCAGGTGTCCTCAGTGTTCAGCTGCTGTGACAGATGAGATCTGGCTTCCCTTGAGGCAGCACCTGGTTACTGCAAGGGGCCAGAGTGGTTCTGAGACTGCCAGCTCAGACTGCACATGTGCACCGTGCAGCTGTCACCAGCTCTGTGGGAACTGTGCTCCCAGGCACTTCCACTGCAGGCAGCAGTTTGCCAGCAGATCAGAGCAGGCCTTGGCTGCAGAGGCTCCTTGCTCAAGATGCTGAAAGCTGAAGGGAGCCGCACCAGCCTGCTTCCCCTTCTGCTGCAGAGGGAGGGTTCACACAAGGAATTCAGCTTTGATCCTCTCAGCTACACTTGGCTACTTCTACTGTAATGCTACACCAAATGATAGCCAGCACTTAAATCTTCCCTGTTTCTAGTAACTCCAGCTGTCAAGCTATGAAAGATAGTGGTATTTGAAGTAAGGTAAGAAAACAATTCCTGTAAGACACACAAGGTGAAATCTGTTTACCTGGGGCTGTTTGCTTGCATCCGCATACTTTGGGAAACGGGGCTGTCTGAGAGCAGGGGTGTAGCAGCAGCTCTCCCAGGCACCTGTGCTTGGTGGGTGCACTGACAGACTGGCAGCCATCAACCACAGCACATGTGGAGAAGAATTTAACTCTTCACACACTGAGATCTGCAAGCTCCAGAGGATCTTTTCTAGGATACCAACTTTTACTGGGGAGTTGACCAACTGCCAGGATCATCATCACACCTGTTCCCAAAAAACTGCAACCAGGAGCATTGGCAGCTGAGAACATACTCCTCCCATGTAGCTTAAGCTGTGCAGTGCTAGGCAAAGGAGGGGCACACAAAAGGCTGCTGAGTAGAAACCTGGGTAACATCTATCATCCTTGTATGCCCCACACACACAGCCTGTGTGGGATCACAGTGGTTGGTACTGGTTGCTTGAGGTGAACAATATTGTCTTGATAAAAACATATTTTCTAGTGCCAGTCACAAGCATGAGGTGACCCCTTAAGATGAACAGCCAAGGCAGTTGCCTGGTCCAAAAGATAAATGAGCATTTTTAACAGCACCGTAAAATAGTGAAACACTTCATATTGTGAAATAACGCTATTATTTATTTATGCTTTCAAACTATCCAATACTTGAGCTACATCATGTAATGCCAGCAAGGCAAAGTGGGAACCAAGAATTCATCCCCACATGGGTTTAAAAAACAAATCACCCTTTCCCTGCCCCTGAACCAGCTTCCCTCCCTTCCTCAGCCAGCCCAAATCTGCATATGCTGCAGCTCAGATTGCTAAATGAATTACATCTGCTCAGCTCATCTGAAGGTGTTCCTGCAGGACTGAGGTGCTGAGCAGGGTACACTACCTGCACATTTTGGAAGACTGGTCAAAAATGGTTCACTTGGGAGTCTTGGTATTTTCACGTCCCACTGTTCTCAGAATTTCAGATGCCAAGGAAGCAATGTCAGCATGAGAGCTAGGAATTAAAAACAGTAACATTTATTAGACATCCTCAGGGAAAAAAATATGTTTTGTTCAAATTCCACATTTGCCTTTATCTATGCTGAAAAATTCTGAGTAGCCATTAACTGCACTCTCTATGGGCCTTTCTGTTAAGCAGTAACATGTAACCAGTGATTCTGTCCTGTAGCAAGTCTTGAGTAGAAATTAATTTCAACTCAAACTCCCAGTAACTGCTACCTCACTCAACTTCCTTTGTAAAAAAAAGCACATAGAATTTATCATACAGCCCGTGACTCCTCACATGCACACTTGCAGCTTGACAGAAGGATGCATTTTCACACACACACAACACACACACACAGAGCCCTCTGCCTGCAGTGCTGCTCTGCCCAGGCAGGCACTTCCACTCCAGGTGTTGCTCACCTGCTGCAAGGAGGACAGACTGCCCTTCCAATCACAGTGCTGCACTAGGGCCCTTTGCTTCCTCACCTGAGATTATATTATATATATTCTACCTAATTTTTAATTCTGGAAACATTTTTTTTTTCCTAGCACTGGAACAGAGGCTCTAACACATTATTCCTAATCCACAAAATCAAGTATTTTTTGGTTTTTTGTATGGACTCCTATCCCTCATCTACAACTTAGAAAGGACATCAGCAGATCAATCTGAAACTTCCTTGATTGCTGCTAATGACAATATCTACCAGTATTCCACACTTTGGGAATACACAGCTAACCAGAAAATCCAAACGATCAGTTCAAACTACATAAGCCAAAGTCTTAATAAGGAGCAGTTTAAATCAGAAAATTCAGTTATCTGAAACAAATTCACCTTAGCAACTGCCTTCACTGAAAAATAAATGTCCTTGATCCCACATTTTAAAGCATACATTTGATTCCAGGTGCAACTTTACTAAGCAAAATGAGTTGGTCATGTAATTCTTAAAACTGCCTGTTCGAACTAGCTCAGGAGGCATCACTGAGAGAGTTTGGCAATCCATAACTGCTACATGGCAGCAGGGGAGCACTGAAAGCAGCTCAATCCAACCAGTGCCCTTCTCTTGGCACATGACTGCTGGGCTGGAATCCCCCTTCTGATACACAGGAAGAGGGAGAGATTAGAAACCTGTCTTTAAGAAATGAGCAAAGCAAAAACACTCCTCAAGCAATTCAAACCAGTGGTGATATGTGGGTGGAAGGGCCTGGGAGTTTAAACTACCCCGAGGATGGCTTAGATCCAGGATCTCGGCTGTAGCTGCCTCTACAACATTTCCAGTTCTGCAGGAGATACAGAGAGGCTCCTTAACCAGGTACAAAGCACAGGTGAGTAGACCAAGTTTATCAGGTCACAGGGAACATTTTGGGAAAAATGCCTCATAAGGAAATCTGAAGAGAAGGCAGAATATCTACACCTTCCATAAATAAATGTCCATTCAGCTAAGTCTGATAAAGCTTCCTAACTCCAGGCTTCCTCTGCCTGCCTGTTTCTAATTTATGCATGTCTGAGTCCATTACAGCCCCAAGAGCCAGGCTGAATCCCTCTCAGTCTCTTCTGGAGGCAAACGGATAGGGACATGTGTTCCCTAAAGAAGTGGAGGAGGGGAAATGAAATCCACGAGTTCTCAGGGAGCTCCCTTGTTGCTGTTACAGTGCAGGAGCTCAGCACAGCAAAGGAACCTGGCTCACCTTAATGTACCAGAACCATCCTCAATGGCATCAGTTGGAATTTGATCTACTGAGCATCTTGAGTTAGAGTGAGGGCTGCTTATCTGGGCTCTAAAGAATGTGCTTTTCTGCATACAGAAATGTACATACTGTAACAGAAACGGAGGAAGCCAGAAAAGCAAATGTCTGGGCTATCAGGTGCATCTAATGCTAAATGCTACAAACAGAGTGAAAGTTGTTTCTGACAGAGGAAAATCCTGTCTTCCCCCATTCTCATTTTCAGTGGTGGTGCCTGTGTCTCCCTTGGGGAGAGCTGACATTTTATTTTAGTGAAACAATTTAATGTGTCATACAAAACCCTGTGAGTCAGCAGCTGAGTGTGCGAGAAGGATGCTGACTGCTCTCAACAGGTTTATTCAGTCCTCGGTGTGCATCTCCTTACACTCACCACGTCTCGACATTTCCTCTTCATTCCTGCCCACAACCTTTCCAACACACTCTGCCATAATGTTGAGGACCTAGTTTCCCCAAAAGCCTGCATTTGGGAGGGTAAAGAGCACTGAAAAAATTATCTTAGTGTTTCAAAAACTGACCTCAGAACTACAATTTCTCTAAGAATTTTAGTTCAATCAGGAGTGAAATGAAGCCAAACGGCCCACAGTAGAATCATAAAATTTGTTTTGAGAGGCAGAGAACTGCCATTCATTCGTTCATTCATTCATTCATTTGTCCTTCATTGATTAGATAAGGGAAAGTCTATGGGAGATGAGCTAAGCTTTGGCCAATTTGTTGGGACTAGCATCTCTGTTCTTGCAGAGAAGGCCATGGCATTCCCTTAAGTCTCGTACCTCCTGCAGAAGCCACAGGTATTCTTAAACAAAAGCAGTTCTGTTCTTCAGCTGAACATTTGAAAGGAATCAGCTTGCAAGTGCAACAACCACAGCTACCTTAACATGGGGCACAAATGTTGCATTGTGCATGCAGCCCACTCTGCCAAGAACCCCTGACAGAGAGACCAAGGTTTGGAATAAAATAATACATTAAAGAAAAATAAAAAAAATCCACAGAATCAACACATGCACAGAGCCAGACTGTGCAGCAGCTGAGGATCAAAGTGCACCGCAGGCTCTGACAGAGGATTTTGGAGGACAGCAGTGGAAGGAGGGGGGCCAGGGACAGAAACCTGAGAAGCTCTTACTGCACAGAATTACAGAAGACCATTGCAGACCAAAGAGGAGGTGAGTGCTCTCAGCCCTGGAAATTCCTGAAAGCCTGAGGGAACTCACCTGGCAGTTTGGGCCAGGCTCTCTAGAGCGTGAATAAGAGCATCACCATCATTCTTCAGACTCTCTGAGTGCTTCTTGTTTGAAGTTATCTGGAACAAAAAGAAAGAACTTTTACCAAAGGCTTAGCAAATGATTCTTCTCTGTCATTTTTGTGGGATAAGAGAGAAGGAAACAAGTTACAGCATTTATTACAATTGTAAATGGAATGTGACATTGAAGAGACCCATGAGAAAGTCCCTTTTACTGAATTTTAGGCAGAGATCATCTAAAATGTCTTGGCTTAGTTAACAATATTCACCCACATTCTGAGTCCCTGTATATGTACAAATTCACATATAACAGTCTGCCAATCCTGATTTCACCCTTAGTATCAATGCAAATACAAGTCCCATTTAGTCTGAATCCCAGGGATATCTTGGGGAAACAGTTTTCATTTTTCACTCCAGGGAAAAAGTAACCAAGCTTCCACCAGCCTTCAGATTAGGACGTGTGGGGTTTCTCTGATATAAATCAGGTTAAAATCACTGCAAAGCTGACAACTGCATATGGAAATTTTTCTTGCCCCTCATCAGTCATTAGGAGTGTTACCTGCGCAGGACTGAGTAACCTAAGCTATGTGCCCTTTTGTGTCAAATGAATCCTGATTATAGTTGATTTTGCTGCTGTTGTGGTTTATTACATGAATCCACAATTACTGGTTTATTGTTTCTCCACCCTTAAGTAGTACAACTACACAACTCCAGACAGCCACACATTTCCTGATGGTTAAGCAGGTGAACGGGAAGGTCACAGGGAACACGACATGAAGCTTCATACACTGTAGCTTGAACCGACACTGATTACTTGGCAGCTTCCTGAAAATCTCTTGTATCTCAAAAAAACTACTAAAAAAACCTGGTTTGTGTGTCAGTTCCTGCTTAAAAGGTAAATAAATCTTGGCTGAAGAGAAAGGAAAGAGGAGGACCAGACCGGCTGATTATTTTGATACCAGAGGAGTTAATGCTTGAAACGATGACTTCTCCCAAAATCTGGCAAGGACTTGTAAGCTTTAGCATGCAGTGGCTGGCCCTGTTTACCATTGATCAAGCATCTCGGCAACACGCCTTCACATCTCCCTCTTAAATCACAACAGAAGCTGTATTTACAGCTGCCATCCCACCGTAATTTATCAGCAGTGATTCTGCAACAACAGTGTCACTGCATCTATAATTGTAACATCCTGTAGTTTAGCACTTCCAGGGAACAGGGACGTACCTCTGAAGTAAACCAAAACATATCCTGTGTGTTGGAAAAAAACCCAATGATGCCATTAGCTAAGCACAAATAATTGGCAAATCCTGATTACAGACGGTTAAACCTTTTTACTCTCTTGAGGTTTATATCTGATTCTCTCAGCTTATTTCAGAAATTCATCTTCTCTATTTGTTACCTGCTAGACACAGAAAATGCTTTGTAATCTGAGTTCTGAATGTGAGAACACCACCACATGTAACAGGAGCAATACAGGAAAAAAAGTACTTCCACCATGTTTTCTGTTCCTAAAGAGTGGTCATGCCTCTACCAAACATTTCCCTGCAACTCCTGCTTACTGCCACATTCTTTGAATTTTCCACATTTATGCCCCTTATTCAATCTGCACACTTTAAAAACTCAGGAGGTCACAGGGAAGGGAGGTCACTAGGACTGAATCTTGCCCCATAAACCTACCAGGTCAAATAAAGGTTACAGATATCTCTCATTCTACTACATCCTAAGTTTTGGGTGCTGACATTTGTACAACCCTCATAGTCCCTTCACAAAATAGCCAATGGCATCATACAGAGAACATTCAAAATACACTCAACTATAAAATCTGGTACAAAGAAAAAGGTTTAATTCTAAAATTATCTATTTCAAAAAATAACTTAGTCCAACTGAGTCACAGGGTCTGACTATAACCCTGGCCATGCTGCAGCATGCCTTGTGTCACTATTAAGAACACACTTCTGTGCACACAGTGCATTTGAAAAGAAAAGATTAAAATGGCTTTATATGCACAGAAATTGTAAAAGACTGAAACAGAAACACCCATGAGAACATCTCATCACCTCCCTGTTAAATTTCAATGTGCAGAGCAGCTTTCAGCCACAAGCAATGGGCTCCCATGGTATCCATCCACAGGGGCTACTCCCCAGGTTAACAAAATCTTTCAGTAAGACCCTTTCAGCAGTAAAAGTGGTAGCACAAGGAGGGAAAGGATCAGCATGACCTGCCTCCAGTCCATATAAATTAAGTACGACCCAAATTTAAAACACATTTTCTTGAAAGTGCCAACTACCAGCTTCATCCAAGCCAAGGGGTGTTGGTGAAGAATCAGCCTGTCCAGTCAGCAGTGCCACCCGTGCCCCCAGAGAACTTGCCCAGACCAAACACAGTTGCACAGATTTACATGGGTGGCTGGGGCTTCCCACCAGCTCTTCATCACCAGTCTCGAGAAAAATGCTTCCTACCCACCACCAGGCATCCACTCCATGGGCCTGGGAGGGGACCAACTCTATGCTAGCAGGAAAACTGCAGGCTGAATACAGGGTAAGCTGCCAGCACCCAAGAGCCAGCTCAGCCACAGCTACCTATGGTTTTTGTCATCACTCCCATGATCTGATCACTGGCTCTTATTTGCTCTTTATCTCAGTCTTATTGCTGACTGAGCAATTTGAAGGTCTCTTGCACACAACAGATTACATCCTGCTTCACAGGAGCTCATGAGAAATATTATCTGAATCATTGTTCACTTTCAAGATGAAACTTTACTCATGTTACTTAAAAACTGTTCCAGTTTCATCTTCCTTTTGTTCCATAGATTATAATAAATTATGACAGAACATAAACCACTATTCACCAAAAATTGAGAAATTAATGTATTTTTCACGTTGTCATCATTTTCTTCTGCCCACCATTGCCGTGCCTTTTATCCACACCAGTTCTAGTTCTCATTCACTTGGAATTTTAACAACCAGTTTAATGATCTCTTGTAATATTGCTGTTTGTTAGGGCTGGCTGCAGCACAGATTCAATGAATAATAATAATCAATAGTTATTCCTTTAATTAAAAATGTAATTACATCTCCGTTTAGTTGTATGCTCACTGCAATTTAACAAGAATTTCAAAATTACTTTTCTTTATTAAGCCCACAACCATTCAGCAGCTCTCCTCTCCTCTCCTCTCCTCTCCTCTCCTCTCCTCTCCTCTCCCCATGAGCCAAAAGGAATATGGTTGATACATAACAATTGGTATTTCCAAAAATTCAAGAAAACTATTTAGATATTATGGTGCTGCTAAAGATGAATGCAGAAAAATCTATAATAAAAAACTTTTCCATTGGTGTATCTACTTCACTAATAAACTGAGGAGTTTTGTCTTCTTACTCTACGAAGGGATTTTTGCAATTCAGATTTCAAGAAAGTGTAGAGACTTAAGGGCAAATTACTTCTGTTAAGGTTGGTTTCATAATGCTGAACTGCTCTCTCTGATTTGTCTTAAGTCACATTTTGTAATTTATAATGGAAAGAAATGACCTAGGTAGTAAACTACTCTCTCACCATTTTTAAGAGATTCTTCTTTGTTGAGGGTTCAAGTGGGGTTCATCAATAGAGTTCATCAATAAACTTGATGTCTGCAAAGTAAACTGGGAAATAATGCAAAAATAAGGAGCTTTTTATTTAAAACTTTTTCTTGGCAGAAGAAATGTCTTGGGAGCATATTCAGCTTCAAGTGTCATCTTCTCAAATAAACAACTTCTGGGGATGTTCACCATTTTCATGCTCAACAGATGCTTCCCTACAAGTTATGACCTTGTCAGTATACACAGACACAAGCAAAATACCTCAAAATGTACCTTTTTCTCACAAACTGTTTCTTTCTCTTTCCCAAACACACATATTTTAACCTCATGCAGCAATGCTTCTTTACACTTTCATCAAAATTTAATAAAATTAAACTAATTACAGGTACTCAGTTCTTGCTCAACTTTACTGGCACAGGCTGAGAGCAGCCACATGGGTAAGGCAGAAGCTGCTGTGGGTTAATTTATCAGAACTACCAGATACTCCCAGTTCCAATGTCAGCATCACCTAAATATTGACAGATGCTGTGAATAAAATATCACTTATCCCTTGGAAGCTTTTCTGTAAATGGAACTTGCACCTTCAGCTAATACAGCAGTAAAAACAATCAGCAATACATTTTTTCTATGGACTAACTGGAATTCTATGTTGGACACAAAATATAATAGTATAAATTAAGTTTCCAGATCAAAAAAACATTAAATAATTGAGAGCACTCCTACTGCTCTCTAGACACTCTTTCAAATAATGTCTTCATAGTAAGTGCTGTTCCTGCAATTTCAAATATGCATCTCAGACTTCTCATTCCTACTTCCATCTCTGACTGTCTAAAGGCACTGTCAGTAGGACACAGGGCCTTTCATCCCCAACCAAAGCTACTGTTTCAAATGTCATTCAGGCTGGTGGTGACTGAAAGTTGATGGCTATTCACAGCTGCTTAGTGTGACCTTATTCCCATTTTTTAAGGAACAAATGCCAAGAAATATACTGGTGTTAAAAACATTGATATAGCTGATGTGACAGCCTAGCAAATAAGTCAATGGGGTAGTAACTTCAGAAATGAGGCACAATGCCAGGGCTGGAGGGGAAAACCTTCTAGTGTTATGACCTATCTTATGCCTATCCCAGAGCATTTAATGGTACTTTTCCTCCCAGGCTGTCAATGCTGAACTATTCACATGCAATGTAGTGATCAAATAAATCATGTCACTCAGTTTGTCATTTGCAACTCACAATGATGTGGCCAGAAATATGCAACCATTCCTTGTAAACAGAGGAGCAAAATAACCCAGCAAATACTGCAAACCAGAGACTCATGCACGTGAACTAAAACTAACATATCCATTGGCTATGGGCTTACTAAATATAAGCATTTATTTCATTCTAAATTGCTCTCCAAACATATACACTAAGCTGGCAGTGCCCAGAGGAATTATAAAAAACAAACTCATCATTTCCCATGACAGATCAGGTGGATCTCTCACTTCTGTAGGCCTGCACACTCTTACAAATTAGCATAGCCCTACCTTTGTGTACTGAAGTGCCAGACTCAATAAAACATTTGGAGCCTATAAAGTAGAGGCTGTGATGATGACATTTAATGATCAGCCTCTAAAGAAGAATCCCAAGCAGGGTCCCAGATACCTGCATAGTGCATGGGGAATGCTGCTGCCGAAGGGCATGGAAACCTCCTGTTGAGAATGAAGTTACTCAAATTCACTCTCCTCTCTGGAGCCCACGTTGCTAACACAGCCAGTGAAATCTCATGGTCCAGACAGCACAGACCACAGTGCCTTTTCTCAGTGCCACCACAGCAGGCTATGGGCTCCCGGGTTCTCTGGTAGTCCTCTCCCCTTTTCTAGGCAAGTGATGGTCACATTTTGTTGCTGCAGCTGGGCTTCTACTGGATGGGGAGAGGCAGGGAAGTTTGGATGGTTCCCACATAGGGAGTGAATAATACAGGGACTTGGCAGGGAGGCAGTTGGCAGCATGGCTTTCCAGGTTAGAGAAGTTAAACATGAACTCCCATTTACCAGGGAAGCACTCTAGCTATTAGGGTGATTTTATGTCTGTGGCAGCAATTTTCTAAAATACAAAAGCAAAACAACTAAATCTAGCAACAAAAATCCCAGATATACACAGTGGTTTTTTGTGAGGTGTTTAATCTGACATTAGTTACACATGCTCTCAGCAGGTCTGTGGGATAGGACCCTCTAAAGCAGTACGGTGCAGCCAATTTACAGATTGTTTAATGAAAATTAATGGTAATTCTTGCCGGGCTGTGTTGGTATAGCAGAGGAACATCTAAGGGTAGTGAGCTTACAGGGACATCGTACACTCATGAGGATGGCCACAAGTTATTTTTGCTCTCCATAGTGTAGGAGAGCTCATTCTAAAAGGGTAAAACCCTTCATGGCATTGCTTCCTTGCTATTCTCCTCTCTATACATGGTTCCAGCTGGAGAGAGACACAGAATGTGTGTGTGGGAAGAACAAATCAAGTTGGACAAGTTATATTTATGTTACTAATTGCCAAGTCATTTCAACAGGCCTGAGCAATGCTGCTGGACCATAAAAACAAGAAATGAAACTTACAAAAGCATGACTGCTCCAGGTGTGCTTTGGCAAGCATATTGCAGTCAAGGATTGCAGACACACAATTACAAAGACTTTGTGGCCTTCAGATCCTGCAAATACATGTGAAAACAAGCAGGTATCTGTGACCAAAAAAAAACCCAACCCCACACTACATCAGACAGCTTAGCTCTGATTTTAGAGCTCAAGAATTTTTTTTTTCTCTTTACGGATAAAATTCTTGTTCCACCGAAGTCAGCAAACACCTTTTGATTTTGATAAGGCCAAGATTTCATTCAAGGTGTTTTGTTTTTTTCTAATTTGTATGTGTGTGTGGAGGTTTATTCTAAGTTCAAAGCCATTCCTATGGGTAACTTGGAACTGTCCCAGTTTCCCGGCAGTCTGAGCACCACACTGGCTCGAGGACTATTCACAGACAGTCAAGGAATGTCTCCTGCATGATAGATAATTGTTAATTGATTTTGGATGTTTCTTGACACCTATTCACTTTGAGGCTATTCTCTGCCCTTCAGCATATACATTTTGCACACAGAGGCATGCTCTGTGATTGTTGTAAAACGGTAAAATTACCAACTCTAAGGGGAATTACATGAACATAAGAGAAGGTCCGTAAAACTGCAGGGTAATTATTGAATAGAAGGTACTGTCTTGTTTGATTTTTAAAGTTTGTTTTATTGCAAGTGGTGTGCTCAGCTTGCTTTCAGAAATGTCTCTATAATCCAGAAAATATCCATTATTGCAGTTTCCACCCTCTTTAATGAGTGAGTTTAAAGTATTTGACTTAACAGAACTGGATAGATTGTACACTCATTATACAACCACCTGACCACAACAGCTTTATTAGCAAAAGTAAACTGCAGTTCTCTCTGGCAAAACATGGCTCAAAGGTGCTACAAGGAGACTTCCACATAGGGCTGCAGTGTTGACAAGTTATGCATTCTCAGGAGCCAGCCCAACATCTATATGGCAGTGGAAATAAGCACTTGCCATCCTGTTCCTGGTGATCTCATCTACAAACACAGGTTCATCGGCCACCTGCATGCCAACTCCCCGAGGTACTACTTCAGACCAGTTTCACTCTGTGCAAACCATGATCCCAGCCAGCCTCAAATATCAGCTTTAGCCAAATTGGGCCACATACTAAGCTTACACTAAACTTGCAAGCCCTTGATCCCTCTTCCTGCAGCTTCCAAGCAGCTGCCTGTCCTCACCTTGCTGGAACCATCACCCATCTTGCCGGTGAGACCATCACCTCCCAGGTAAACCTCACCCCATTAGTCTCTTGGAACTTCC
The DNA here is from genome assembly GCA_013399455.1 of Anthoscopus minutus. Classification (NCBI taxonomy): domain Eukaryota; kingdom Metazoa; phylum Chordata; class Aves; order Passeriformes; family Paridae; genus Anthoscopus; species Anthoscopus minutus. The sequence goes on from VWYI01047465.1 coordinate 516,894, forward strand.
TCCTTATAAAAGAAACAGGGAAATCCACTAGAAGAATTTTTTGTTACCACAGTTCAGATCCTACATTTATGTTCCTTTAGGAGCTGTTATAGAGGCTCCTGGTTGTCGTGGAGCAAAGCAAACTAAAAATAATTATGAACAAACACTAATACACATATTATATATAGTATAAATACTGATCCACTGCACATCTAGATTTCCCCTAAAGTTCATCATTCTTTGAATCATGTTCAAATATCTTTCATCATCTTTCTCTAATCAGACTTTTTCCTAAAATAGCTTCTGACAAGTAACTCCCAGTACTTCTTAAATGTTGATTCCCGTAACTCTTCTTCCAGTGACACTGTCTTTTATGACCTAATAATTCAATCTGTGAATAAGATCCTTAAATTTTAACATCTGTCAACCCTTATATCTCCATGTAAAATCAAAAAATAATCTCTGTAAAGGATTTTTCTGAGTTATATCAAACTTTCATTGACATGCTCCATGGGTTAGAGATATTCTAGATATTCTTTACTTTCATGTTCTTGTTCTTTCCATGTTCATTGAGTATAGCTAAACCGAGATCTTTCACTCATGGGCATGCAAACCCTTGCTTTTGTTTGAGTGAAATGCCATATCTCAAATTATGATTGGTTTTCCATCTTATTTATTCTCCTCTGTCCAGGTGGGGACAGCATGGTGGGCACCTGGCATCCAACCAAGGTCAGCCCACCACACATGATTTGACAATTCAAATAATTTCAAGCATTTACACATTTGTAAGGGTAAGAATCATTACCACAAATAACTCATCTTCTCACTATTAGGAGAGCCAGTGACACCCAGAATATATTGGAAAGTGCTGACCTTTAAATGGCAATTACCATACAGGAGAAGTATGCAAGCAACCAAGCAACTACCAATTTAATAAATGCTGTTACGTCTAAGGACAGAAACCCTTGAACAGCCATGCAGCGATGTTCAGGTGAACTGGGCAAACCCCTAGGAACAGCCAAGAAGTCTCAGTTAACTGAGGAATTTGAAGTTTAATGCATACAGCCTTCAAAATATACCTACAGCCTGACATTGTTCCTTGTCCTGTTTTAAAATGCTCCTCATAAAGATAAAAGATTTCTATGCCTTGATAAAGGCAGAGTGATGTGAATAGAGCTGTCCAAGTTGTCTGTGCTATTCAAGTCTGATCTAGTATGCAAAACCCCTAACTGTCCCTAAACAGAACCTCTATATAGCATTGATCAACTTCCATGGACAATGAAACTAAATTAGATGGCTCATGCTCACATTTGTCATAAACTGGACTTGAACATAAGACTCCAACAATTACACATCTCTACAACTTGGCTTGGTGAGTTAGATCTACTATTCCAAGAAAAGTAGGAATACGATGAGCTAAATTAAGAATTAACATTCATTTTTAAAGAATAAAAAGAGTAGCAAAATCTTAGAAAAATCATTCTGAACTATGATTTTGAGCTAAATATTAAAGCATAAAACATTAGTTCCTTTGTAGCCTCTAAAATTTGATTTCCAGAGACACATAAAACTCAGACACCTTGAGGTTTTCCTTAAGTACCAAACACGGAGAGTCTTGCATATACAGGAGAAAAGCAAAATCATCCCTCCTCCTGCCAAAGTAAAAAAAAATGCTCTGAAGATTTTTGTTACTGGGGAAAAAAGGATCAGTGTATTTCTGCTTCATGAAAAATGAAACTAGGAATGTAAATGACTGAACAGGGATATAAGTCCATAAAACACCAATTTCTGAGGAAAATTATGCTTTATATAATGGTTCCATTTCCATAAAATTGTAAAAACTGTCATAAAAACAAATGGACTTCTGAAATCAATGCTTGCTTATTGTCATGTGACAGATGGCTAGGGCTGCCTGGCAGAGAGCAAACAGCTACCTCATTGGCTCTCACTGACCTTGGAGAGAATCATTTTAGTCTGTTTTTCATTTAACACGTTCAGTTGCATTTATGTATCTTTACAGCAGCAAGTCAGTGATCCATGTGTAATTACATGGAGGAGGTCAAAAGGAAGTAATAGTGAAGAGCCCAACAGATGACACAGCTTGGCAATCTCAACAGTATTGCACTATGTAAAATTACAGTGCGCTGAAATACCAAATGAGTCCAGCAATACTTTTGTGGTCACAGAAACAATGAATTAGGACTCCATAACGAAAACAACAGTGATAGTCATTGGGAATTACACTGGCCTTGAATTATGAATTGAATAAACAAGTTGCAGGTTTCAGTACTGTCAGTTTCACTACACAAAGCCAAACTGCTGTCTGTGTGAAAAAAGCCTATTTCTCATTGCTGACCATGGGATTATTGCTTTTTAGACGTCTCCTGTACCTATTCATAACCATACTGAGCTCCTAGTACCCAAATACCAGCACAGTGATAATCGCTGGGGGGCTATCTCAGAAAGCAAATATGTTCCAAACAAATGGGTAAATAGCTTCCCCCAGGAACTTGAATATGCCAGCCACTGGGATAAAGACTTCTCATTCTTGGTGCTCCCCAAAATTAAGAACAGATCCCATTTTTGATTTTCCCATCCTCATCAGTGTCATTAAAGAGCAGCTGTTGCAGATTGACTGAAAAATATTCGTTGTGAAAACAACCATCAACCAAAATGCCAGTCCAAATGTACACTTAACACAGACATACATATACTTACAGACTTACACTACTTATTCCAAATATAATACTTAACACAGAATGAATGGTTCAGTAGGCCAGGTTGTGAGTAAGCATTCACAGCTATTTCAGAGGTCATCCTCCCTCACTGCACCTCGCACTGCAGATAACCACAAGTTGTCAGTACATTTCGGTTTTGGGTTCTGTCAACACTTTGCCAGTTCATTAAGTTGTGTTTGGATTCCACACACTTTCATCGTTTATGAGCCCTGCTGTTTTAGTGACATCAAGAAACAACTGATTTGATGAGTTCACATCCATTTTCTTCTGTGTCTCAACTCACACTTGCTTGACTGTCAGTTTCATCAAGGACTGGCAGGAAAAGGTTCCTGGGAGAGTTCTCTTAAGCTTTTCTCAATTTGTTGAGTTTTAGCTCCTGTGCATAAGAGAAATTCTTGAAGATGTCTCCAACATAATACCATCCTATTGTCCCTTATAATTGCATTTCAAAATACAGATGAATAAAAACACTATGGACTGCAAAAACAAATGGGCTTTAAGACAAAATTAAATGATTTTCAGCAGAAACTTACAAAAAAAAGATAAATCACCCTTCTCTTTCAACACAGTGCTGTGCAGTCACCTTCATCTTTTCTTATCAATTGCCATTTTCACACATGCATGAAATGTTCTTGTTATGTTAGGATCACAGTCTTTAACCTGGCAGTCTTCTATCAACAATAGAAGAAAAAGATACAAAGGCCATGAGTCCAACATGAGATCTCTAACTAGTGGCATGAATGGCAACATAACGCTTTACTGTTATAGAAGAGACGGAAGACCAACACTCATTTTATTTAAGAATAAAACTCAAGTAACTGGTAACTCATCCCTGGCAGTATAATAAGAAGGGAATGCAGGACAAATCTGCATAATACTTGATGGAACAAGGGGAATAAGACTGGTTGGCAGTGCAGGCCATGGCCATGGTAAGGATGGCCATTGGCCAAAATGCATTTGCATTCCAAGGATGGACCAAGGCTAAGGAGGCCCCAATGCAAATGCCCACTTGTGATTGCCAAAGTGGGACAAGACAAGGAGGAATATACCACAGTGTCGAAATGAGTGCAGAAGTTACAAAATATCAGTTTAAATTGTTCATCCTCTCCACACAGAAAGCTCTGTCTGGCACTGTTACCACAGATACTCCAGCTTATATCCTCCACTGCATAGTTAAACAAATTTAAGCTAAATTAAAATAATGCAATTAATTAAATAGTCAAGCAATCACAAGCACTTCAGCTAAAGCAGTTCAAAAGATTACCAACTACTTAGCTAGAATGTGAAAACTATGTATATATGCATTCACTACATGGCAACGTTAAGTGGGCTGCCTTGAACCTCCGTTGGTGATTTACAGGGATCTCTTTTAGTCTGTGCTGTAAGAGATGGGGGGAGCCCAGGTGGCTCTGTTATCTCGGCAAAGGCAGCATTAATTTCCAACTGAGCATGCAACAGGTTCTTCAACTCTTTTGCCTCGATGACACCATGATGGATTATTTTTTAATGCATCCTTATTTTTACAAAACATGTTTTAATTGAGATTAGTTATGTCATCAATTATGTTGTGCAAAGGGGTTGTGCTGGGTTTACTTGCTACAGTAAAAAAAAAAAAATTTAAAAAATCCCTGTTCCAACTGTCTGCTCCATTTTTTTGCCAGTGGTTCCTGTCGCCAAAGCAGGAAGGAGACTAAGATTCTGTTTTAATTTCACTTGCTCTGGTTCCCAGTGTAGCTGGAAAAGCCAATGAAGGTGTGACTGCACAAATGCTGGCCTGAGACAGGTTTCCAGGTCTGTGGAGCGGGGACAGCAGAGAGGCAGGACAGTGAAGCAGAGGCAGTGGTGGACTACGCAGGGCAAACTCCACTGCTGCCACCATCTCAGAGCCTTAAGCATGAGCTCACAGACTTTGTCATTAAATGGTGGAGATAAAGAGGTAGAAAGATGAGAAGAAAACTTCAGCAAAGTACACAGCAAAGGCAGAGAGCCAGTCCTGTAAACACAAAATCTGCTGAATTTCCAAAGAAAACCCTTGTTCTATAGGAAGTAATTTAATTTGGGTTGGAGGGCATTCTCTGGAAGACAAACTGACCGTTTCTCTTTGTAACCCTCTAATACAGCAGAGATTGACCTTTGCATTCTCATTTTGATGCTTATCTTGAACAAACAGCCTAGAAGTCAATGTCTACTGAGAAAAAATATGGGAAATGACTTTTCTATAAAAGTGCAGAGCAAGTCCTAGGAAAAAAAATTAATAAATATGAGGCCAGCAGCTGTGGCTGAATGTTAACCAGCTTTGTGATGCTGTGTTTATTTTGCCATGAAATGCTTGCTGAGACAAGTTAAACTTCAATCTTGAATTACATGATTTCTGGGAGAAAGCTTTTGTTATCTCAAATATGTTGTATTTCAGTATAAGCAGAGGAGCAAACATTTTCTTATTTTATACATTTTTGCTTTTATTGTGTGGGTGAACATAGTGTTCAAGGAATGAATAGCACTGACCAAAGGCAACCCTACTGAATGCAAAGGTTCTGACAAATTTTGCCCATGCAGACTGGGCAATGAACCTCACACCTCACTTACAGTGTTGTCATTTCTGCCGTCTTGGCTTCAGCTGAAGACACAGTCCTATGGAACTGTATAAAAAACAGCTACCCACAACCCAGCTTTCAGCCATGATCTAATCAGGCTGTGTGCGTATTTTTCCCTTTCATTCTCACTTTGACTATGGAAAAAAAAATCACAAAGCACTATTATCACATGAAGGTATTCATAATAAATATGCACAGGTTATAAATAAAGCATTCTTAACTTCATCAAGCAATTTGTTTTCTTTTAGGGGTTTCGGGTAAAAATTCCTCAGACATTTTTGCTGATGTACAGCTAATTACACCAGTGTTTTGCATTTGCCCTTGCACAATTACTATTAACAAGGTGTGCCTTAAAATTAGATGTTGCAGCCCTTACACTTAACCTGATTAGGTCAATAATTTAAATATTAACAGTTACAGAAATGCAGACAGAGAGATGCTTGTTAAACAAGCAGTCATTACATACTCTTACACCGTATTCTTTTAAAAAAACAATGGCTTCAGATGCAGGAGGAGCATCTGGATGTCTGCCACAAGATCCTGCCTTTTGCTCCTATGCCCACCAATCTTACAGCTTTGTCCTCCAGGACAAGGTAACTGAGTCACAGTGCAAACTTAATCACGTCACAACACAAAGGTGATGTGATGATCTCATTACTGTTCCAGGAAAAGGAATAAACGCAATTCCTGTTGGCACCAGCAAATCCAGCTTTCAGCAGAAACTCACAAAGAGCCTGACCACATAACAGAGAACAAGTAACGTGAGTGGCACTCTATTAAGGAAACTATTATCGTAAGGGAGAGAGTGACAATGAGACTTTTAAAGAAAGTCTCAGTATTTTGTCAGAGGATTTTTTTAATTTTAAAGGAGATTTTGAAGGATAGTTGATTCAATCAAGTCTATGATCCTTTTTTGGGAAGTTTAAAGTACCTGGAAACTACCTTTATGTCAGGATAAAAATAATTTTGTACATTAAAGAATAGATTTATTGCACTATTTCAAGCACTCAAGCCAATCTAAATTGGCTAAGAGGTTAATTTTGAAGCTCTTTATCTTTTTTTTTATACTATATTTGGATTATTCCCTAGCATAGTACTAGACATGTAGAAACAAAATCTAAAATTACTAAATCTGACTTAAAAAGAATACCTGTCTGATCAAAGCTCTTAGCTCCAAAGCAACCTGTATTGCTTTTTTTGGTTTGGGGTGTCATAGGGTTTTTTTTGGTAAAACTAACTGGCAGGAAGCCTTATCTTCTGAGAGTTGCACTTAAAAATGATTGCTTATAAAGATTTGAAGAATGATTGGGATTACCATTCTAAAAAAGCACCCAGGGGAACTGGGTGGATCAAGGGATTGCTAATGAGATATTGAGTCTTTCACATCTAAACTGCTGATTTAAATTCAACTCAACACAAAGTTCCCCCAACTGGTGGGTGTCTGATGATCTGTAAAAAATGAGGTGATGTTCTTACTCTATTCTTAGAAAACACATGTTGAAGTGCCAGGAAAATCATCACTCTCTGCAGTGAAACCAAGAAGCAAATTGACAATGAAACACTTTAAATTAATTTTGATCCCCCAATACAGTAACATAAAACAAGGCTTTGGCTTTCTGAATCAGGTTTACTTTCCCCAACCTGCCCAAAACAAGTTTCAGCCTCTAAGACTACTACAGTAAAATCAAATAAAACATTTTATTAAGGTAAAAAATTATTATTTAAGTTCCAGAATAGCTATATTGGGCTTTAATGACTTATAATTTACAGAAAGGGCAGTGGTAGATGTTAATGAGTGACTCAGATGACTTTCTACTATGCTGTTCTGCAGGAGCAGTCATTATCACATGTCAATTGCTCAGAACATAGCATTCTCTAGTCCTCCCTCTCATTTAATAAAAGCCAATTAATCATTTGCAATCATTTACATATTCAGTGAATTTAGAATCTAGTTTCACTCAAATTACAGTAAATCTATCATTTTAATTAACTGACTAGTCATAGCTGTTCTACAGACATTTTGTTTGTGTGAACATACTTCAGCCTATTAACTATTTGCAACTCTTATTACTGTGATTCTTGGGTTACTAATGGGATTTGTGACAGATCAGCTGTATGACATATTACCTTCCCCTGTGCTGACTGCTGGGTCAGATTGAGAGTCTGCCTCATGTTCTTTGCTCTTGGTACATGACAGGACTATCAACCTCAAATGGCTACCACACAAAGCAAGCCCACAGCCCACATAGGCAGATGGACTGATCTCACCGGCATATGAATCAGTGGGTTGGGTACACATTAATTGATACAACATGACCAGAACCTGTTCCACTCGTATAGTCTTCTTCCCTCTTTCCTTCCTCCCCAGAAGTGCTCATTTCCCCCCATAATCCAAGCCCCTTCTCCCTGTAATAACTTCCCTCACCACCCACATGCACACAGGAAACACTCCAGTTATCAGAGCAAGACCCAGAAATGTGCTGGTGGTACTACATGGAATGGGGAAGACTAGGTAGGTTCTTTGTTGTGTTTTTCAAATGATCTCTCTATAAAGCTCATGTCTTACCCGGGAATACAGCTTCTTCCTAGGTCCCAGGACAAATCTGAAGAGATTGTCTCTTGGACCAGGAAGAAGGAATGTGGTCCTTTCAAATAACGGAAGTTGCTGACTATCCACAGATGTTTCCCTTCACAGTACCATCAAAAAGCTCCAGTAGGTTCTAAGACGCTGCTTACAGCAGGTATGCTTACAACTGGCCAAAGCCACCAAACACAAGAAACGTTCCTTAGGGATGAAGAAGGACTTCTTGAGAGAAGATATCACTTCCTCCTCTGCTAATCCTTTCCTATTTTCCTCCCCTTGTGCACTGCCTTGTGTATCCTGATCATTCCCACCCAGTTTTTCCAGCCATCCCTCCAGAGATACTCATGAGCAGGTGCTGAAAATTTGCCCTAAGGGACAAAATCAGAAAATTTAATTCATGACAGGGGCAGGTTGCTTCACATCATTAGAGGAGGTCCCTGCTTCACTCATCACGTAGGTATAGAGAAACTGATATAAGAAGGTAACAACCACCACCATTAGCACTCTTGTGTCCTTGAGAAAGCCCTGGATACAGTCCTCTGGAATACAGTTGGTGAGAAGGATGAGACCACCTTAGAAGATGCCAGAAAAAAATTCATTCTAAAGACACAAGTACTTGGCTACCACCTTTCCATAAAATCAAGGTCTTGGGTCTGATTTCTGTCATCTGAGGAAGGAAATATTCCTTGACTTCCAATTAGATCTTCACCTAGATGCTGAAACATGAACATTCGGTGTTATCTTCCCTGCCTAAACCTCCTCTTACAGCTCCAGCTGTTCCCAGTCTCCATTTGTGGTCAATCCCACAAAGCTTGGCAAGAGCCAGAATGAACTTGATCCAGAGAAGAAAGGTGCACATAGAGACCTTTCTTTTTACATTTCCTGTGAATCTGTCAGAGGGGCATAATTCTCTGCCAGGAGGCTCTTAACAAGCTTCCTGCTACCCTTTCACTTTTTCAAGGAGTAGATGTATGCACATGCTTCAATCTCATCCCAAAGAAGTTGGATGTGTGATCTATGCACCTCAGCCTAGTGGTGTTTCTGGGCCCAGACTTTACACTCTCCTATCACTCAAGGATGGATAAGGCTCCTGGCCTTTAGGCTCCTGGATGACAATATTAGGATGACAACTTGCCAGAGCCCTGCACCAACTCACTCTTTTCCTGTGGCTGCAGCACAAGGACTGACACACACCTTCTCTACATCCCAGCATCTGCACTACAAAGAAAGGATATTTCCTTCCTATCAAGCCCAAACTTTTGAAAAGTCTCTACAAAGCCTATCTCATCTCACTGGCTATTGTAATAATGACTGAATGCTGACTGTGGCCAACTTATGAACTTGTGCCCATTACACCAGGTAGCAGTCCACAAAAAGGCCTGACCCACCACAGGAGAGCTCCTTACTCATTTCTGGCCTCATGGGCATTTTCCTTAAATCATTCTTCAGCAGGCCTCAAGGCCTGTATCAGAGTTAGGAGGATTTTTCTCTATATATATTATTCAGTATTTATCATTATCAAATGCTACTGCAATCCTGCCATCCATTCAACCAATCTTTTGATTTGTCTGCAACTCTTCACCATCAGCCTCAGTTTTGAATAATTCTGTATCATCAAAACATCTTTGTCATATCATTCTACATTTCTTTTTTTGCAGGTAATTTATGAATGCATCGCAGAGCAAAGATCCTGGTGGGCTTATGGAAATCTACATCTATGGTACAATACTAGCTATTTCTTATTTTCTACCATTTAAGCTGCTATTAATCTGTGAGAAGAACTCAGTCTCATGGTTTCTCACAGCTGCTTTTGAAAGTTCTACTGAGAAGCCTTCTATTTAAGAAGTGCCTTTTCAAACTCCTAGTCCACTATATCAAATGGGTTACAATTCTTTACACGTTATTGACTCATTTGGAGGAACTGGATAAATATGACTTCCCTCCACAGACATTATATTGACTCTTATATAATCTGCTGTATTTATCTTTCCGTTTACCCATCCTTTCCCTATTATCATGCTTAATAGTTCAGCCTTACAGAAGTCAGAGATAATTGTCAGAGTGATCCCTGGAGCCCTTTAATAAATGTTAGTCTAGACAATGGTTTACCTGATAGACCGTGTATCAGAACGACAGGCTCAATAATTTCTTGGACAGTTACCATTGGGACTAGCTCACCTGTTATTACTCAATTAGTCAAATTGTTCTAAAATATATTTTTGTAGCAGCTTGAAATTTTTTAGACAATTCTATATACTGAAAAAACAGATTGAAATGATCAAACTGTGGCAGGCAAAAATCAGAAGTCTGAAAAGTGATCTTTGTGGTATAAGTCCAAGACTTACCCTCTCCTTCAGAATACTTCATGTGTCAGTCTAGAAAGTGAATTCTTATGCAAATTTACAGTAATTTCTCAAAATCTTTGTAAATAGTAATGAATTACTAGCTTCATTGCAGATGATGTATGTTCATTTGGTGAATGTTTGAGCTATAAATGAGAACTACCCCCAAAAATGAAGAGTGGCATCTTTGCCTCTTATAAGACAAGTTTTGGAGAGGTACACAACTCAGAGTATAACCTGGATGACTGACTTAGCTAAATCACACATACTGATCAACTTGGTAGAACAACACAAACAATAATCAAAAATACCACCATGTATTTCCAACAAGTTTTTTAGCACCTTAATATTTATGGACATAAATATTCTAAGACAGATAGAAGATTGCAAACAATAGGAAGTTCTGTGATGGACACCTCATATGAAGGAAGGCTATTTCATCAGTTTGAAATTATTTCTTATAATTTCCCTTGAAATGTTTCCTGGATAAAGCTCCTGGAGATGAGACACCTAATTGTGTCCATCCTTTATCACATTTCCATCCAAACATTTCATACACCAGAGGGACTCTCCTCAAAACTGACACTCAGAGTGACATTTCCTGTATGATGCCACTCCTGAATTTGCTCAGGGAAACAGAAATGAGAGAAGCTTTTAAAGAGCATGTTCCCATGCATTTGTAGCACATATATGACAAGGACACAAATATAACAGTATATCTAGCTTTTGACTCTGAGAAAAAATTATGGGTGTGTTTGCTCTTGTCCAATGTAATCACCACTGGGAAGCACTTCTTGAAAGGAAAATAAGGCAGTGGAAAGGACTAAGATACACAAAACTATGAGAAGAGGATAATTTTGTAATGGGTATATACTGTGGAAGTCCTCTGAATAGATGCTCAGACCCAAGAAAAGCAGAATCGTTCTTCATTTTCTAAATGGAACAAAAACTTCTAATAAAGACAACAGATTAAATAATATTATTGCCATAGAACATGTCAGTACAGTAAAGGTATGGTATGATAGCTTTTCAATGAGAAACAGAAGCCACAGATTTAGAGTTGAGAGAATAATAAAATATAGGAAGTTAAAATTAGACAATGTTGTAAAAATACATCTGAGAACATAACCAAAATAGTCTTGAGTATAGTGTGCTTACCAGATTACTGGATGAAAATTTGCATAATTAAAAGGCATTGAGAATTAACATAATGCAAGTGAAGGAGCAAGAACCTCATTGCGTTGTAATTAGGAGAGCTATTTGTCAGTCTCACTTTAAATTTGACTCAGAAACTTCAGACACGTAAGCGGTATTCATATGAGTAAAAGTTACTGGAATGACCATATTTAAAACATGTCAAGGCCACTAACTTGTAGTTTATCAGTTAACCAAAGACATCACCAACCAGTATTGGGGGAAAAAATGAGGGTAAGTTCTCCAGACAGTCTTAAAGGCTGTGGTACAGAAAACACTAAATTAGGGGAAATGTCAAAGAGTGGTTAGGGTATGGAAATAGACAGCTGATGGGTACATAACAAAAGTGCAAATATCAGATTGCTAACAAGGAAGTCTCCTGGGTGAGACTGCCATAAGAACAAGCTGGAAGCTGGCAACTGGGGAGGGCACAGAGAGATAAGCAAATTGAGGTTATGGCCTTTGTCTTCCTAGATCACAGGAGAGGATTTAATTAGTGGTTAGGGTTATCCACAGAGCAGCTTCTTCCATGGAGAGCAGGGGGATTTCAAAATAGGACAATGGCATTTTAGTAGGGCACAACAGCTGAGAAAGGATTCTCCAGTGAATAGGGAGCACTGGTTCACAGCTTTTCCTCTCCCTCCTTATTCTGAATGAACTCAGATCTTGGAAACTGAGCTGCTGCCTGTGTTCAAGTTTGTTTACATGGCTGACTGACAGGAGATAATATTTCTTCACATCTCTCTTTACAGAAGCCTGCAGCAACAGATGGATTTTGCAGCATAATCTAAAGGTCAGCAACTTCTGACCAGCAAAGTAATGGAGAACAGACCAGGCTGCAGCAAGTTCAGCACAGGGGAAACCTAATTAAAAATTATGTCATATTTAACCAGCGTTTCAGAATTGCAAAATCACAGAGGGACAACCTGAGGTGCCTCGTATGATTTTATAAAATCCTAGTACGATTTTATGGTTATGTGCCTGAAATGGCTGAAAATTACTTTCATGAGTTATAGATCTTTAAAACCAAACCAAATTCAAAACCCCCTCAAAAATCCCCAAACAAACAAAACACTATTAACATGGACATTCAGAAGGCCTTATGACTAATTAAGACTTTTCATGCTATGAACTTGAAACGTTCTACTTCTCTTCAAATGAGAAAATTGATTTAACCCTGCCATATTGCTCAGCTGCTCCCACTTTCACCGAAATTTCTTTAAGCGCCCAAGGTTGTATCCCTCAGCTCCTGAAAATATGTCAGGCTCGGGCACTAAACCACAGTATTCCATCTAGCATAACTGAGAAATCAGTTTTTAAGACTGATTAAAACATGAGGCAAAGTTTTCAGCTCTAGACTTTTAAACTGAGCACAAAAAATGCACATATAAGAAATGAAGTACACATTTTAAAGAGCTGGCTAAAACCCAGACTTTGCTCCAGTTGTTTGTTGCTTTGATTCCATGAGACCATGAAGAAGACCAGACAGTGGGGACTCAAACATTAGATCACAATAAATCAACCGACATGAAAACATTAGCTGAGGCATTAAATTTACATTTTCCACACCATTGGCTCTTGTGACCCAGAATATACTGGGAAAGTTGAAGTTCTACTGTCAGTTCTGTAGCTCTGTTTCACTTTAGCCCAAAGCAAGAATCATGAAGTGCAGGCTCTTGCTTCACTCCCTTGCCCTATACTCGAACATGCTTATTTTTAGGTATGGCATACTTACAATCTTACTACACTGAGGAGTGGGGAAGATAAGGTGCAGGCTCAGATTGGGATGATGCATGCAGTGTTTAAATGGAAGGAGCAGCTGTTGTGAGACCGTACAACCAGCTGCTTGCTGCAAGAAACTTTAGCATACTCAGGGAGAACAGAATTTCCAGATACTTGTTTCTAATATGGAAGACATCTTTAATGAGCATGTAAGAAGCTGCCACTTTTTTAAAGGGTTTTAAGCTTACAAAAACATTTCAAATAGAGAAAGATTTCAAGGGATGGCAAACGCACAGTGTCAAAACCGAAGTCAAATTATTGCCATAGGCAGTAAACTCTCAGAAAAGAAGAGCTAAACAAAAACCACTAGAATTTTTAAAACTACAACCAGTTAATAATAACAACATAATACCGCTTTGGTATCGTCCAGAAAGTTGAAAATTTCATCAAGAATAGCTTAAGAAAGTTTCAACCTGGGGATACCTATTATGAAAAATCACAGATGAAAGATCCTTAAGTTACAGGCAACTGTTATACAACAGAAGAAGTCAGAAAATCCCAATAACAAGCAACCACGCCATATTAATCTCTGTCTATGTCACAAGACAAAGGAAAAAAATATTGTTTTCCTGTCTTGTGGCTAACATGCTTAAAAGTATGCTCTGTCTCATGAGCATCACCACAACGTTTCTCCTAAGCACTGCGCTGCTGTAAAGACTTCCCAGCACAGCTGTTTGTCTTTTCTGCCTATTATTTTAGAAATGAAACTAGAATACGACTGATGACAGATGTTTAAATATGTCTGTTGCTACCGCGGTTTCAACAGCAGTACACAAAGGATGTAAAGCACCTCCTGCCCACTACCATTCAGTCTACTCAGCTGCACTAAGCTGACCCAATGGACATACTCAGAAATGTTCCTCTTCTTCTATTTCAGTTCAACAGTGGTTCTCTTGGACTTCTAACTTTACTTCCCTTATAGGAAATTCAGATTAATAAAAATCAACATAATTTGGAAGGTTGTGAGAAGGTTGGGAGTATTGCCCAAGTACACTGTTTCATATGCTCAAGAAATATTGAATCAGTTATGGAATACTGGTAGTAATACAGACAGAACACAAGAAATATAGAGATTCTAAATTTTCGCATTATAAATTCCCAACTATATGTGATCCAACATCTCTAACGAAAAAATATTCTCCAGATAGTTTCAAACCCACTCACACCTCCACATTTCAACTTTTCATGATGAGCCTCTGATGATTTAATTTGCTGATATAATGCTACTGAGAGTTAAGAGTTTTTCTGTTGTAGCCTCACCTTAGCTGGGACTAAGGAGCAGTAAAGCCTGTCACTGATGTAAAGCGTGACTGGCTATCCTTCACCTATCTGTCTAAGCAAAACTCAAGACATATGATGTTTGGTCTTCACAAATTTCTCAGATGAAATTATTTTCCTTTTAATCAAGTTACTCATGTTCTTGATGTCTGGCTCATCAAAGTAATTTTAAACAAAAAGTACTTCTACAGTTATTGGGGTGTTAGACAACTTCTACATTTTAGAATAAGCTGGAATTATGACAGAAACTTTCTGCAAGAGATTTACTTATTTTTAGAAATAAAATCCACAGAGATCTCATCAAGCCAATATAAATGATTTTTTTCTCTGAAATCATATCTGTTAATAATACTATCACATACAGGAGAACTGATTAAGACTTATAATAACTTTGGTTGAGGATTCACACCTACACTGGGCAGGAAAAATATACCCATGTCAGTGGCTTGTTCTCTACTATGTAAATTGCCCTAATGATAGCAAGCAATTTTTTTAGTCATTCATTCATCCTCCTAAACACCAACTTCCCAATTTATCAAGAAAAATGAAGGAGCTGAACTACAATTCTTAGAGGAAAATTTAATAACCTATTTGAAGTAAATTTTGGTTTTGAACCATAGTGCCATACCACACAGATAATGGCATTCTGCACCGTGTTTAAATGAGCTCCAATTAACATAGGCTGCAATTTATTTTCCAGTTCTAAAGCTGCAGAGGTAAATGCTAACTACTCCACTTTTACATCTGCTTACAATAATTTTGTCATGACTAAAGATAAATAATTAAGATAACTTCCCATCTTCTGCCACTGGAATACCGATTTTGTGACTTTATCACAATGGATTGCCTCTAACACTGCTACCAAACTGCTTAAGGAAATTATTCATTCACTGGATGTTAAGTTTTTTGGTTTTGTCCTCTTAAGAACTCTTAACTAAGGATCATAGATCATAAAAGAGAACATTCTGAAAGATATAATTTTTTTAACTGTGGTTTCCAGGAAGACTTCTAAAACACCAAACACCCGCACATGTTACAACCTCGAGGGGTAAGTAGTAAAGGTGGTGTTTTCTGAAGCATCACATCCACAGTAAGAAATCAGCTTACCTATTATCATACTTAAGGTAACTGGGAAAGAAAAAAACCCTATTGTGCGAGCAAACTAGCTAAATACTGCATTAGTAGAAGCAGAACTGGGAAGGTGCTTAGGGTCATGGTTTACTGGTGGAGTTGGCGGTCTTGGGCTAATGGTTGAACTTTATTATCTCAACATTTTTTTTCGAACCTAAATGATGCTATGATTCACTGATAAAACAGCCACTTATATTATTTATTTGAACTCTGAACAGTGGTCAAAGATCAGGCTTACAAGAACTAAGAACTAGGCCAAAGCGTGCAAGGCTAAGTATAGGTCTAGCAAGTTCTGTAGAACTTGAGACAAAGCCCAAATTATGGAGGGAAAAAACCAAATGGAGCCAACCAGCTATGGAGATGAGAAGCAAAATGCTGGATTAACTGTATCAACATAGCACAGTAATTAGGCTAAGAACATATTTGAATTGTCAACTGCACAGGTAAACTAAGGGCGATAAAACATAGTGCTTTGCATGGTGGTGAAACTTCTTTTGTTTTTGTGCACAGGCATATCGGTACCACATGAAATACAATACCTGACTGCACCCAGGCACTCTTACTGGAAAAGTATATTCCTGACTGTCCTGGACATCAGCTTTGACACCAGCAGGATAATTCTTAGTTTTTTCTAGTCAAAGGAAGGACAAAGTCTACATAAATATGTTTTTAAGTTTCATTAGCAATTTGTTTTCAAAAAGAGGTAAAGTTTTAGAAGAACTTTTAGGGTGATTTTGGGGGAATGGAAGGTTACTGTTTAGGTTATTTAATTTCTAAGACAATATTAACAGTGGAATTAATATAACCAGGCATCCTTGATACATCAAGAACTGGGTGGCAAAGAAATAGCAATCATTTTAGCATCAGGTCAACAGTTAATGTCCAATAGGTGCTCTTTGAGCAAAAAAAAAATTCACCAGTTTCAAAGTTGAAAGAAATCTTCAAAGATGTTTGTATAAGATCATCAATATTAGGTTTAAGAACTAAAATACTTAAACTGCAAGAGGACTGAAAATCCAACAAACATTTTTATAATAGTCAACAGCAGGTTCATTCTTGCTAAGAGAAACATTGCAGAAATGGAAATTGAATGCTGGCTACAGGCATACTGAAAAATACAATGCAGAAACATCTGAGATAAAAGTGCAGACTCCCAAGAAGCTGAGAGCACTAGCCCCAGCAGAACTGTCACTTGCTGTGCATTTGTGTCACTCACAGCTTATACCTCTCCTTCAATTATCTAAGAATGGCTGATCATTAAGACCTGATCTAGCTCCTAGATGTAGGCAACTACTAATTCAATTTAAAATTAACTGTCATTCTGAAATTTCAAGAACCAAATATGAAGGCAAAAATGTTTCTTTCCCAAGATACACGGAAAAAAACTCAGAAAAATGGATATCGGATAGAATATATATATATCTATATACAGAATTTGAGTTTTCATGAACATTTTCCCCTTATACATAGGTTATAGTTTTATAGCTGAGACTCAGACCAGGACAACTTCACCAAGATTAATGGCAGCATCTAAGGGAGTAATGGCTCAGTAAACATGGACTGGCTGTTTCTGCAGCCAAATCAACCACAACCTCTGGCTGCTACCTGTGAGGAAGACACATAAAAAGGGAAGTTTCACACATAGAAGCAGCTTTGCAGTTTTGGTTACTTTGAGATGTTTTTGCTCACTTCCAGTTATTCAGTGGATTGACTCTTCATAATTCAGATTTTAATTTACTTTTAAAATTCTCCCTTCAATGGATTTAATAAACACAGTAACATTACAAAATGTGGATTAGTCAGCTAATATACCCACACCCTGGGTGTGTTATAGCCCTCAGCAACACTGCTGTCCCAGTACATCTAAGATGTATGCACACTGGCTGACTAAAACACAGCTTGTTGTGTGTTACTGCTTACATAAGATGGGACTTCGCATATGTAGCTGTATATTAATGACACACCTTGATACATTGTTAAACTGGAAACTATGGCTGCGCTTCATCAGAGGCTTTAGGTGTGTGCTGTATTACGCGGAGCAAAATTAATTAAGAAACCCTGCGTTCCTGCTGGCAGTAGCTGTAGTGATATGCTGGGAACAAGAGACCGCACTCCTCACTGACCTACATGGAGCCAGAGCCGGGCCAGCCTCCTAAGCACCGAGTGCCTCCTGGAGAGAATCTCTATCCTGAAATGTGCTACAATGACATGACTCATTTAGAATAATAATAATTAATAATAATAAAAAATATCCCGCCCCCTGCCTCAGACTGTAGGTTCTCCATCGCTGCAAAGCAGCCCGACATGGAGCGGCAGTTGAAGGGCCTCTCTCTCCTCCGCCCCCCAGCCAACCTCCCCAGTGCCAGCGCTGGCATTTGTGCAATCAGATGGCGAGAAATCAGGGATGCGATCTGGCCAACCCCTCCCATGCCTTTTTCCCTAGGTTAGTTTTACAGTTTACCACTCACACACTGGCACCAGAGAGGCGGCAGAAACACATGGCTGGGACCTCCCTTTTTGACGCCAGCCCACACACAGGCTGGCTTAAAGCAATCGTGAAACTGTATCATTAACAATGTTGGCAAGAACTTTCCCACAGACCCAGTTATCCCTAGAAAAAGTTGCCTTGCCCCAGCGACTATTTTCATTTGAATATGGAGTTAAGGCGGCTCTCTGCTTTGGAGCTGAGGAAGAGGCTCCCTCAGTGAGCTCTGCTGGCAAACTTCCTTCCAGCCTCCAGAGCAGCAGTACTGCCTCCAACAAACATACGCCAAATGACAGAAGCACTGATCCAGCCGCTGGTATTTTCATATTGATTTTTATTCATTGCCCTATTTCAATATCTTCTACTTTCTCTTTTCAGGACATTAACCAAGATCTTTACGATTCCCCTCCCCTTTCATCCTACAAGCTTACTCGCCAAAGAAGTTTTGCCTCCAGCTGCCACTACTCCACCAACTCTCCTTACCAACCCATTTGAAAGAAGAGTAAGGCGTTAATTAGGGTGTTAATGGCTACAGAAACACCTTTCCCCCACTCCCCCCACCCCCCCCTTCCACTTCAAGGAAGAAACACAGGGAAACTTGGCATTCCTTTCAGAAATGTTAGACTGCATAAAAATTTAACAAACAAAAATTCTTTTACTAGGCACACATTCTAGATAGCCTGTGGCTCCCAACTTCCAAACCCCAATTCTGTTTATTCTCTTTCACCTTTGATTTGAGACCATCTAATTGTTGGGGAAAATTGCACATATTTTCTTAGTATTTTTGAATGACAGAAGATTTTTCAAATCTTCAAAGTCAGTGCATCTTCACAATGCGAAAATGATTGTGTTACTGTGTGAAGTAATGTGGTTTCACAAGCCAGCTGAGCCAAACTTGCATTCCCCTGCTGCTGAAAAAGGTTTCCCTCCTCTCCTCTTCCCCACTGAGTCTACCCAGTGCCAGTCCACAGCCATGCTGGCTCTGGCGCTTGTCTGATACCTCCCAATTTAGTTCACTGAACTGACATAAAGCTGTTCACACTTTTGCTGGGTTCATTTCCTGCCAGTTGAGCGAACTGAGCCAGCTGAAAAAGGGGGCAGCACCAAACACAGGGAAAGCAGCAGGAAATGTGTACCTGGTGGGATTCTTCTTTTTGACAACAGCAAGCTGCAAAAACAGCTCGGGAATCCTGAGAAATCTCACCCTAAGGACACAGCTTTACTAAATTACTTGATACAAACTATGACTTTGCTATTACAAAAAGAGATGGGTTCTAGCAGTCATGCAATTTCATATTAAACTAAATCAGCTTGCTAAAGTGGCAGAAAACTACCTAGGGCGGCAACTGTTCTTTGCCAGGTCAGCAGGTGGAACTGGCACATCTTGTGGTCCATGAACAGAGATGTTGATGCAAGGCAAAGAGAGAACTGAGTGGCAGGGGCAGGAAGGAAGAGAAGAGCCAGAGAGGAGTCAGCCCACTCCCTTTCAGCTGCTGTGTTAGCTGCAATCTTCTGAAATCACACCCTGGTTTACGAAAACTCCTAGCATTAAAAAACCTCTTATTTCTCCACTCCTGTTGACAGATAACTGTGAAGCAACTGTTCCCTCAAAGTCTTTATATAAACTTGTTGACTTGTGTAGAAGCTAAAAACTGTGTTTCTTTTCAAATCGAAATTTAAATTTCATGTAATATTCAGTCTAACAGTCACTGCAAAAATAGATGCAGTGATTTGAGATACTGCTGTACACCAAACTGTGTTACCATTCTCCCAGCCTGATGATTTAATCATGACTGTTCTTCATTCACTGCAGTACAGAATCAGCACAGAAAGTTCAAATTAGCCTCAAAAGCAAGTTATATTAAGCAGAGGAGGGAATTCTGGTTGTAATCTGAAAATAATTTTTGGAGATGTCAGATGGATAGGAAACCTTTACCTCCAGCCCTGCAGATAGGTCTCCTCAAAGTCATGACAGCACACCAATATTCTGCTAGGTATACAGCACCATTTGTCTTTTTCAGACAGCACCTTTCGAAATGCTGATTTGTTTTTAACTTCCACCAGCTGCTGTTTGAAAACATTTGTCTCTCTTGGGTGGAACTTCTGGGATTTGGTTGTTTGTTTGCTTTTCAATGGAGCAGGTTATTTGGATCCTTATGCTTTATGTTACAGCTAGACCGAGATAAGAGTGCATTTGTCAGGTGGCTTATGTCACTCAGAGATTTGAGGCAGGTTCTGCCTTTGCCAACAAAAACAGGTTTTTCTCTCAGCATATGCTACATCAGTACTTGGAAGGTTTGCACCACAACTCTGCCAACCCAGTTACAGTGGCACATTTGTAAGTGTGGCATGACAAGACCTCAGAGTGGTGATTTTTATACCCTGCTCTGACATGAATTATGCTTGTGGGACAGAGGGATATTTTTCCATTACTTCTATTCAAAAATACTCATATCTTTGGCTCTTGGTTACTCATAAGTATTTTCTGATGTGTTCTGATAAAAGCCTAATAGAAAAGACATTATACAGAAACTTCAGATCCAATTTGCAGAAATACCCGCAGTGATAAATAAACAATTGAGTTAATGAAATCGGATCTATTACAAATACAAACTTGTGACCTGTTTCTGGTTCTGGCAGATGACTTCTCCTAAGAAAAGCTGTTGAAATTCTGAGTATTTACATCTGAACTCCACTCCAAACTCAGTTTAAATTTCAGCTTTAATAAATCTGGTTGGTTAACTCATTGTTACTTTTAACTACTAATAACAAGTAACTTTATGGATTGCTACACTTGAAAGAAAAGTTGTTAAATATTTCAGTTATTTTCCAAGTGAAATTAAACCTACATGTGTTTCCTTAGTTCCCATCTCCTTTCAGAGGAATAAATACATTTCCCTGTACTAGTCTTTATTTTCATTAAATAACCTGATAGCTGATCCTTTCTTATCATCTCAGGGTACAAAATAAATCAGTACAGTCTCTTAGTCAACTCTTACCTAAGGAGTACAGTTCTCAAAGATCCAATTATTTTGAGTAACTAAAATCCTTGAGTCTGAATCATTCTGGTTTTATAATGCTTCCTTACAATAAGAAAGCCAGGATGCAGGCACCACCTCCCCTAATTCACATTATGATACTTGTATTGGTGCAGGAAAGCCTGCAATACTGTATTTGGACTAGATTGTTCACAGACACGCAACTATTTCCCTTCTGAAGTTACAGTACTATTATCTTGCTTAAAAAAGCATTGTTCATCGAAGCACTAAGTTAAGAAAAAATACTGAAGGGAAAGAAATGAAAACAAATTATTTCTCAAAAGAAGGTAATTACATAGCTAAGCATTCTCTATGGAGAGAAAGAAAATCCTAAGTACCAACAGGGCTTGTCAGAGTTACTTCCATATGCTGGACTTCTTACAAACACTAACCTACAATTTCCTGACATCTTTAATTACATGTTTCTGAGAAGAGTACAGTTTGGCTACAGTGTGTCATACACACAAAATCCTTGCTGACTGAACAAAAGGATGTACTTAAGGCTATTATGACAGGATGGAAAAAATCCTTACAAAATAAGTCCTCTAAAAAAATCCCCAACGTTAACTTTCTAGTCTAAAGAAAGTACTTGGCACAATCTCAGATTCAAACTTAGTTCCCAATCTCCATTATCATCTCCACCAGAAAGGCCTAAATAATCAGTTATAAAAAAAGGCAAGAGTAGGGGAAAACCTTTTGGATGCCAGAGGCCTGCAAAAGATCCAGCTGCAGTCCTAGAGGATGGAAAATAACCAAACCAAATATTTTGACCAGAATTTAAAAAAATACCAGAATTAAATGTTAATGCTTTGGCAGCTTCCAGAAAGAACTATAACTATGTGGAGTTAAAAACCAAATATTAGAGAAGGAGAATAGTTTTCAAGTTATTATGCAAACCAGACATTTTCTATGCAAATTCAGACACTGAACTTGTATAATCTGAATTTTAAAACATACGTTGATGTCTTGATTGTAAATGGTGTTTGTTTTTTTCTTTCTGAATGTCATGTTAAATTACTGTGTGCATATGCAGAGTGTGTGGGTGGAAGGGACTGACATAAGGAGGAATTAATTCTTGTAATAAAAAAGTTTTTGTTTTTCTAAGAGCATGGTTGAGAAGAAGAATATTTCACTTTCAATAAAAATGGAACTAACCACTGTTTGTAAACACATGACTGTGGAAATGAAGAAACATTGCTTCTTAAGTACTGACAATATTTGATTCAGCCCATGCATGTCTCAGCCAGCTGGTCTCCCTGGCCTCAGTTCCAACCGTCTCACCTCTCTAAGTGGTTATATTCTCTCTGTGGGGATAGCAGGGGGACTCACAAGTCAATATCTTCAGATTCGTCTTCTGAACACATCTCTGCTAATGTAATCCATTATTAGAATGCAACTTAGATATATTGACCAAAAAGTTTGGCTTCTGTAATTCCCTTTTGCTTTATCAACCACAGTAGTACAATGGCTGTTAAAAGCCTTTAATATTAAAAACACTGTTGGAGACCTACTGCATGTTTTCAATTCACTAATCTATAACAAATTAAAATGAGAAGTACATGGGAAGTCACAACACACTTCTAAACACACTCATCTCTACTGGCACCTCTATATTTTCAGCCAGAGTTGGTCTGTACATCAGAAGATAGCGCCACTGAACTTATGGGCCTCATCAGGCAAGGCAGTAAGTAAGCTCAAAGTCTACTAACTTCAGCAGGATGTAGAGGTTCCCCACTGCTGGAATTTCTTGACTAATATAGCAGAACCTTTTAGCTTGTACAAGCTCTGGGGGCAGCTCTGCTGTGTTACTGTTTACACAAGTTCAGCCTTTCCTTATCTAGTGAACATGAAAAGTACTTAAATAAAGAAGAAAGTCTATTTCATGCAGCATCTGTGCCTTGGAAGATTATTGAGCGTTTAGTTGTACAAAACCCCAACAGAGCTGTGCCACAAAAAAAAATAAAGATGAACAAGTTTCTCATATTTATGCAACCTCTCAAAATACAAATTAATCTCTAGTTTGCATCTCAACTGTCAGACTAAGATGAAGGTATCTCAGCATGAAATCTGTTTGTAAGAGAGACAATATTTTTGGTCTGTAGTGCACATAATTTGATGAATGCCTTCTCTGGAATAGTTTTTAAATCTTCATCCCACCAGAATATGTCTTAAAATCTCTCCCCTACAGCACTCATACCATTATGGAGGACTGTGTTAATATTTGCTGAACTTTTCAGGTCTGTTGAAATCACATAATTTCAATTTTGCTTGAGATAATGGCACTTTGGATCAATACGTGTTTAATCTCAATGATTATTTAAAATTTCTATTGAAAGTACATAAAAATTTAGTTCTGCTAAGTTTCATCTCATTGCATGGCAATTCTTCCAATAATTGAATGGAGAACACTTACTGTCCAATATTTGAAAAGCACCTGTAAACCACTATACAGCAACTGTAAAGATTAGTACTCTATTAGTACTCTACTACTCTAGTACAAGTTTAACACTGGTTTTATATGCCTCCCCCTCCCTCTCCCCCATTATTCTAAATTGCTCTGAATTTCTTTTTAATACAGCGTGATTTTCTGTGGTCACATTATAGGACTAAGAATCAGGAATTTTATTTCTGATTCTATCAATCGTCATCTTGGCTAATGCAACCAAAAATGAAAGAGTAAAATATTCTGGCACTATCAAAACAATTGACAGAAGCCTCAGTATGAAATATTAAATAATTTTGTTGCTTGAAATTGGTGGTGTCTTTTGAAAAACAAAAGCTCCTAAAGTAGGGATAAAGAAAAAATAGTTTGGAAGTGAGATAAACAGAAACCAAAATAGTTTCACTTTTCTGGGTGGAAAATTGAGCAGGTTAAAGTAATCAAGAGCAAAAATAACCTTTCAGATTAGTATGCTTTCACTAGACAAGACCAACTGCTTCCAACAAAGAAGAATGGGATCTTAGATGGGTTAGAAGTCAATGATGGTTTGGGACTTACTCTGAAATCTTGCAAATAAAAATCCAAAATCTGGAATAAGACTCAAATTGCCACCCAAAAG
Organism: Anthoscopus minutus; assembly: GCA_013399455.1. Taxonomy (NCBI): domain Eukaryota; kingdom Metazoa; phylum Chordata; class Aves; order Passeriformes; family Paridae; genus Anthoscopus; species Anthoscopus minutus. The sequence goes on from VWYI01047465.1 coordinate 541,098, forward strand.
GTGAATCAGCAGGCAATCATCATTTTCTGTCCTCTCCATTCACTAGTCAAGCTGCCTCATAACGTACCAGTGACAACCCAACACCATGGCATTGGGAACCTAAGCATCTGGATTGGAATATTTTCTTAGGATTGTGGGCAGATTCAGAATTGTACTAGTAGTCTCTGTATCAAAAAAAGGAAGCCTAAGGAAAAGCTGCACAACTGAAGGCAAGTTTTCCCATGTGTAAATGAGCAATGGGAACCTGATACACACAATTCAACTCCTCTGTTCCCAAGGATGTGCTGTTTTCACAGCCTGTTTTTGTGAGCAGAGACTAAAACTGGCTCTAGAATTTAATTCTCTTTCCTCTAGAATTTAATGCAGCAAACATCCAAGTTGCAGCAGTCTGAAAAAAAAAAAAATATTTGCAGCAACTGCAGCCCAGCTGTGACCCACAGACAGCTCGAAAGCATCACTTCACCAAGAAACATCACATGGAAGCCGATGGTCCTAGTGGAGAGCTGAGCCCCATTCCTTGCACAATGAACCGTGGATCGCCCTCTGTGGTTCAGATTAGTCAGCTCTCATGCAAGAGGTGGAAGAGACTTAAGGCTACAATAAATACTTCAGTACCTTATGTTAAAAGGCAAGAAGAAACCTTCTTTACCAACGTACAAAAGGCTGAAATAGCTAAATGAACAGACAGGTAGTTTCAAATGGTCACCTCAATTAAAAACAGATATTTTACAAAGATGGTTCTCTGATATTTTTTTCAGCTGAATGGTTTTCATGGACAAACCACCGTTTGGTTTTGATTGGGGAAAACTGTTTTTCATCCTATGAGAAATCCACTGACTTCTCCAAGTTTCTACTTGCAATAATATCCACATATACACAGTAATACATTTTGCTTAGAATCCACTGGTTAAAAGTCAAAAATGGTCATACAGAAACAAGTAGCCTTCATTTGACTAATGATAGAAATAGGAGTTTGAAATTTATTGAAGATCCATCCAATTATTAACATAGATCCCTGTGATTGTTAGCACAGATTAATTGGTAAAATGTGCTACCTCCTTGATATAAGAACCACAATAATACAAATGGAACAAAACCAAGTTTTGACTGTCTCAAAGTCATTTGTACTTGTCCTAGGGTGATGTTACAGTGCTTGTATCCCCAGTCGTGTGTTCTGTTTACGCTGGATATTATGTTCTGTGTCTTCAAGACTGGCTTTGAAGGATGAAGTTTTGTTTTGGTTTTTGCTATCAGTCTGCTCACTCCCCCAGTGGCTGGCGGGACACAGAGACGCGGCAGTAGGTAGTGCAGTTTTTGCTTTTGCTTCTGGCTCGGCTCTTGCTTGGCTCTGGCTTTGCTTTGCTCTTGCTTTTTGCTCATTAGTTAGTTGATCTAAGCAGCCCAAATTTTTCCCTGGACTGCTCTTTTTTTTTCTTTTCTTTTTTTTTTTTCCTCTGGAACCACCTGAACCTGCTCCGGACTGGGACCTGGGAAACACCGAGAGTCTGCACCCTGTGGCCTGCAGCAGCTGCCCCAGCATCGGAGGGACCGGTAACAGAGCGACCACTCCCAGGAGAGACTTTCTGAGTTTGTCATCTTTTCAGAGCGGTGAAAGAGCGTTGTTATCTGGTGTTGTTCATTTTGTGTGCTGGGGGTGCCTCGCCTGTTCAATAAACAGGTTCTTTCCACTTCTCTCCAAGAAGTCCTTTCCAAACTGATTGGGGGGAGGGGCCATGTGGGTTTGCTGCCTGGAGAGGCCCCTTTTGGAGGTTTTCTCCCAAATTTGTCCTAAACCAAGACAGTACTGCAATCTTTTCTATGAGGTGTCTTAGCATACCACTTATAAAAACAATTTTTGTTTGAAATGTGACTGAATTTCATAAAGAACAAATGTTCAAAATAAATATAAAAATGAAACAAAATTTTCATTTAGAATTAAAACTTTCTCTTTTCTTCTAAAACTTTTTCTCTTTCATCTCTAATGATATTTCATTTGGCTTGATCCCCTTCCCTCCCCAGTCCTTTTCATTGATCAATAAACCAATGCTGGTTAAGCATACATAAAAATCAGTGTCAGAAAGGCAGACTTGCTGAATTCAAATATGTACACTAAATATTTCGTTCCCAAGAAGTTCTGTTCAGCTGTACAGCTGCATCAAGGATGAAAACTTCAGAGGTGAAGTACCTATATTAGGTATATACAGGGAATGTATTTTGTCTTAAATATTTTTGAAGTATTACAATTACTATCCTGCCATTCAAAATTTAAAAGAAATCAAATTGCTAAAAATATAAGCTGTCACAAACATACTCATTTCCTTTCTTGAAATTTTTCTTACTTGCATGAAAACAGACATCAGATTCAGTAAAGAGAAACACTGTTTTATTAATGGCCACTGCAAAAGATTAATTTGACTCCCATTGCATCCTATCAATATGCACTGCTGTTTTCATAACTGCTGCAAGAAAATTAACTCAAATTGGCTTTGAGTTTTGTTACCAGTTCCCAAGTTTTAACCCAAGTCTATGTATCTGCATCTTCAATAAGCCAAAACATTTTATGATAACATCTTTTTTTTTCTTTGATATGATTGTTCATCCAGATTGAAAAATAAGAAATCAAAAGGATTAAAATTATGAGATTCCCTCCTCAGTGACACTGCACACATGCACCTAAGTGAAGGATGCATTTCTTGAGAGAAGTGCATGAAACGTCTCATAACACCATATCATATTGCTCTTATCTGCATTTCTGGGACATTTGAGTGGAAGCACACCAATCAATATCAGCTACATTTAACAGCAAAGGTACATTTTGAGGAGTTAAAAAAATAAAAATCCCTTTGACAGAGGAAAAATATGAAAGAAAAAATACGAATTCAACTGAAAACTGAAAGATCATAGGTCACATTTTAATTAACATTATTTAAAATTCAGGCTTCCAAGAACTATGTCTAATTCTTCCAGGGTTCAACGACACCATCAAATCCATTTTCTTTTTTGAAAACTGCAGGATGAGAGTGCACTTTTTGAGTATCATACCTATCTCATTTCTGTATGCAGAAGGGATAGTATAAATTCTCACCAAGAAATTCTGCTATTCAAGGTTAATCTCAGATACTCTTGTATAGGGATATTTCTACCTGTCTTCTATCTTGCCCCTCCTCTTCCTTCCTTTTTTGCATTAGATCACAGCCGGTTTTAAATCTATGATTAAACTTTTTTGAATGAGAGATTTCTACAATATTAAAACTACGGTCTTTTTAAACCTCAGTTTTCAAACATTAAAATATTTGTGGATTTTTTTACTCTGGGACTTCACAGGAGTGTGTAATAATCATTATGAGCTGCTCCACATTTTAAAATTAATAATCAGATTTGATCTAAAGCTACAATGGTATAAACACCATCAAAGGACAAACCACTAATGTGTCATGCAGAAGAGTCTGCCCACATACTCAGCTCAGTGGTTTTGAGATTAGAATTATGAGAGCACTGTAAGGAGATGATTATGTGGTATGTGGTATAATTCTAAAAAATTACTGACACCTCCAATTAATTAACTAGAAGCACCATAATTTTTGCATTAGAATATGAAGATATTCTTCCATAAATTATTTTATGTAAATGAAACAATAATTTATGAGAACATAATCCATTTAAATCAATGTAAATGATATTACATTTAGATAAAAAGAAACAGCAGAAATATGACATTAAAATCAGAAATTAATATAGATCACAGTTGCAAATGCTGCTTGGCATTTAAACTGTATTTAAAAGTTCATACAGAGCAGTGAGACTTCACAGGACTTGGGAAACTTTTCTCCAAAGGAAATTTTAGCAGAAGTAACAGAAAGAAAAGATATATCCCTTTCCTCAGAAACTCTCCCGCATAAATACTAGTAAAGTAGTGCATACTGAAGCAGCAGGAAGCATTCAATTGCTGAGAATGCTGGGTTGGCTACTATCATAACTCTAGCAGTATCTGAACACTTCCCAAACAAGTAAGAGTTTGCTACTTTTCCGTGTGAATCAAAAGTAACAAATAAGGTGGTATGGATGCAAAGAAACATTTAAAAGATACCAACAAGCTGAAGAGAATAAATTTGCTTCCCATAAGGAAAGTCAGAAGAAAATACTTAAGCACAATTCTTTCTGTTCACATTAATGAACTTGAAGTACATGCTTGAAGTCTTAATTTTGTTAGTGACCAAAGTGTTTGTTCACTTTATTCATCCTGCTCCTGCTCCAGAAGATTCTGGTCAAAGTCATCAACTATGACTTTGTGTCTGCACAAAGTCCTAAGTATGAGAAATAAAACCCTCTAATTGACAGCAACAAAAGACATGAAGCAAGCATGAAAGCTGAGCAAGTTGATACAGATCTTCTTAGAAAGTTCATAAAGTAGCTAGACTTGCACATAGTTCTTTTGTTTCAAAACAGAAAATTATGAAATTAATAGGACCAATATTTTCTCTGACTGGAGAACAGTATGAACCATTCCAGCACAAGTTAGTAATTCTGGTATGTCAGCCCCTACCCTATTTTGCTTCCAAAAGCACAAAACTTTTCCGTGTAGAAAGGTTTCTCAACTTTCTTTTAAAACTTCTTATTGGGACTTGTTAACAGCTCCTCTATGCTTAATCACATCTCCACCAGGCCAGAAAGAATTAAGTATCTTGCTTTGCTTTCCTTCAGGATGTTGTGTGTCAGCAGTGTACTAATGACAGACAAAACTTCTGTTTTCCATTTTGTAGGCTCTGAAATACCACCCATCCAGTTGCAGGAGCTGGAAAAGTGTCTTTTGCTGTGACCTGCCACCAGGGTTTATCTATGCCAAGGAACATAATGCTGGAACTCCCAATAATGAGACTACGAGTCTCAAAGATCCTTAAATACAAAAACTAATACCAACTGTTATACTGCAGAAATCATTATGTATAATGACAGAATTAGGGGAAAAAAAGTGTCTGTTTTTTTCCTGACAAGTTTCAAGTTGTTTATTTGCAGATGCACAGAAGTTGTCCAAATAAACCAGCAAAATCTACAAATCTACATAACTCACCCTAGGTGCTATGTATCAACATTTACTGCAAGAAATAAATTTTAAAAAAAACCAAACCCAAACAAACCCAAAACAATAAAGAAATGAAACAAGAATGTATTTATTTTCCTGTTGGCATATATCTTACTTCCCGATCTAACTCTTTAACAAAGATTATATCAGATATATTTTTTCTTTGTATGTTGTGTAATCAAACTGGTTTGATGAACACGTTGCTATTACTAAAGTCATATAAAAGTAGGTGAGCAGCTGTAGCCTAATAAACACTCAGCTGAACAAAGGAAACTGCTGACAAGATGCAATCTTGTTTTAATGTAAATTCTCATGTGTTCACATCATATTTTAATTGTACACAACAATAAATAAGCTTCTGTCACTAGCAGCTTCTCATAAATGGGCTAATGCTAATTATCCCTCTATTTTCAACCACATACTTTTAGTGAAAAGATTAATGTCAGGAAAATAACTCAAAAATAATGAGCTTTGAAAGCCATTTGAGTGGCAGAAAATATTATACTCTTCCTGATTTGATTTTTCTATTTTTATATGAAAGCTGTGACAACTCTCTCATAAAGCACCTCAATATTTCAAACATTATATCTAGTTATATATTAATTATGGAAGAAATATATAGCTTATTTCCCTGAATTTTTCTTCAGGTTTGTTGTAGTGATGAACTGAAAGCCAAGATGTGCAACTCCAGCACCATCACTGAATTTAAGGGCTGGTCTTTTTTACATCTGGAAATATATAACTAAGTATGGAGAAGTTTCCCTTCTCTCCTGGTCTTTTTTCTGCACTTGGCATTAGGAAATATATTTGTTTGGTCTGCAATAATTTTTACTAGAGTGACAAATTATTTTAGCTCTGACTAACAATAAGCATCAAAAAAGAATGGTTGTCCATTGAGCCAAAGAAGTGATACAAACTCACTTCATCGTGAGTTTCCAGACAAAACCAAAACCACAGCTTGAGACAAAGGTGGTGCTTGCATTATGCAATGGTTCCTAGGCCAGACACACATACTTTCTGTACTGCAAGCGTGGCCTCAGTTCTGGCTGGAGCATGGAGGAACCTGGATGCTGGAGCACACCATATGGGTGAGTTCATCTGCACTGGCAGCCTTGCAGAGCAGTTGGGATCATGGAAGACTGGAGGGTGCAGAGGCCTCTGAACCTTCAGCTCCTTTATTAGTGTGGGACCAACAGTTGTCCACCTGTTTCATGTACATTGGTTGGTTTTCTGTTTGAAACAGAAACACTCCTTTTGCTTTCCTTAAAACTAACTGATGGGCTATAGCATTTGTGTCCCACATGACATTCGCACGATATCGCTAAATATTGTATTACTGAGTCTTTTGCATCAGGGTTCAAATAACTTGCTAGTCGCACTATTAGTGTGCTTCTGGCTAGAAAACATCTCTAGAACACTTCATCCAATGATGACACTGCAATTCATGGTGGTTTTGATGCCTCTTCTCATTCCCTACAGTGTTTCTGAATACACAGTGCTTCCCTGAAGAGCATTCCCCACTTTGGACACCATAACATAGAAGTTGAGCTCTGATCCATTTTCTTTGCAGCAGAGTTGGAGATTGATCTCCATCCATAAGAGGGGAGAAAAGAAAACTACATGAGAAGTACAACAACCTCCAACCTCTTCCTTCTGGAACAGAAAGGCTGTAAGCTGAACACCCAGTAGGCTGGGTGGGGAGCTGGATCAAAGCAGCACCACAGAGGGGACAGGCTGTACAGAGCAGGACATGAGATTCTTATCACATTAAAATCATTATATTCAGTGGTCTCAAAATCTAATGTGTTCCATACTGTTTGGGAATTACATTCAGAACTGCAGCGCTGCCAAGATATTAAGAGAGTGTTCATCATTTCTCACCTCTACCCATTTCAAGACATCATTATTTTTCTTTCTCACATGCAGGTGTTAAGGAGTAGTCAGTGCTGCTCCTTTCACATTCCAGTCCACATCCTGCCACTGTTCCCTACACCTGCCCTTTCTCCCAGATATTCCAGGGTCACTAAATCACTGTCAGAGCGATTACATTTGTATTCCACTATCTCATCCAAGTTCAAGTAGAAGCATCATAATTTAAGTTCTTGAAGTACTCTACAAGGTATTAGGCAAAAATGGAATAAAACAATCTTGGCAGATTGATGTTTGGCTGCTTTTATTTTCTAGTAGGGATAGACAAATCTGGTTCACCTCATAAGCCATTTGAACTTCATGTGTTAAAACCTTGATTACATCATTACTGGGTTCATCACTTATGTAAAACAATTTGTTAAAAGGGGAGTAAGGAAAAAGACGGATACAAGCTCCACAACCCAAAAGTCGACTGATTCTAGTTTTGTTTTTAGGAAGACTATCAGGCTTTCCACTTAGTCTCATATCACAGCATCCTACCTATTTCATTATATTTTGTCTTCTTGAAATGCACAACTAAGGGAACTTTAATATAATTAAAATTGTTAAAAAAATATTTAATATCCCATGGAATTTCTGGTTCCTCATCAGTTCTTTGGTCTCTTTTTTCAATCCTTTTACAAGGGAAATACAGGACTAAGACTTAAAATACCTAATGATTTTGGCAGCCAAATCAGAGAAACCTTTGTAGGTTTGATATTCATGAGTAAGTAATTAGTACTTCTGGGAAATTAAATTTCCTTAGGAATCTCTGTAACTAGGTTTGGAAAATTAAGCTATTTTAAATCCTCCCAATTTTAAAAACTTTTAGCTATTATGTAAACGGAAATACCAAAACATAGGATAAATTATAATTTAATAAGAAAATTTAAAATGATTACAGAAGAGTATATAAGCCTAATACGTGCACACACACAAGCCCATAGGTGTATGCTAATGTAATTATGTGCTCTTGAGATCATAAATAGCTATGCAAAACCGAAGTATGAAGTTGCAAGAGTGAAAATAAGATTTTGTTGAAATTTGCAGTGGTCGAAAAGTAAGATGCAAGAAGGCATTTTAACATTTTTGTTCTCCAATCTCCAACATCCATTGCTTTCAGCTTCATTTACAAAAACAAAAACAAAAGGTAGCTTCAAGAAAACAAACCCAGGAGCATCTGGAAGTGAGGAATGGAGTGAAGAATCAAAGCTATATAACTAGAGGTGGAAATGTAAAATAAGACATGTCAAGAAAAAGATCCTATCAAATATAATGGTGATATAGAGACTAGAGGAGACTCTAAAATCAATCATGATGAAATAACATCACTTTCAAAATGTAATATATTTTTCATCTTCGAACTACAGTTACATGAATAAATTGCATAAGCATCTCTCTGATGCCATCAGAGCTCTTCAGTGGAGCAAGAGTCCAGCAATTCTGGGGGCATATTACTTAGGTCTTTCAATGACACCTGTAATTTTTTTTTCAGCAATAAGAATTTTCCTCACTAAACTAAAAGAAGTACTGCTATATTAGCAGAGTCAAGCTCTCACATAACTGCCTGATACATGTTACACAAACTACTCTAAATTGTCTTAGAGTTATGAACTTTGAAAATAAATACTGTGTGCCATTTTGTGAATACACTGCCATTTATACTGCAAATACTAAACTGTACTAATGGTTTAAAATTACGAGAGCCCTGATCTTTATAAACTACAATTCCTTTTATGTTTTATGCACACCTGCTGTTTTATCACATATGCTAAAAATTACCTTTCATAGTATTTAAATACTGGTAATACCTTGCTGAAAAAAAGTAGTATGGGGATGTGTTAATACACTAATTTCCATGGGAATTATTCAGTTGTAAAAGATTAACATGCCATTGATTTTAACTCTAACCTGCTTGTGCAGACTCTAATGAAAATAAGTGACACACAGCTACTCAATAAGGACTCTTACTTAAAATTTTACCGCTGACAAAATGCTGCTTTACTAAAAGCTCTGCAGAGCTTTTCTGCTCCAACACTAAGGACAAGCAGCACTGTGCCCAAGCTCCCTTGGGAAATTCTACCTTTCTATCCCCCCAAGCCCATTGCAGGGAAAACCTCTGCCCAGAGGACACATAAGAGAGCCCTGTGCTGGCACTTCCCTGGAAACACTGGCTTCTTGCATGAAAAGCCACAAAGGAAGCACTCAGTCAGAATAAGCAAAGGGTATTCTGCCTTGACTCTTCTATTTTTAAGTGATGAAATGGGACATAGTAAATTACAGTTATAAATAATGAGGTTTTTTTGTTTAGACTATTATTCTGGTAGATTCCACTGTTTAGCATACCTCCCTCACATCACATATATATATATATATATACACATATACACATATATATATATATATCTCACATCCTGTATATATGGTAGATTTTTATATGTGTATTCTGTTTAGCACAGGTGGGGCAGGTTTTGCTTTAAATTATCTTTTTCTGATGTGATTCTAATATGCAGTAACTCTGTAGATTATAATTTCCAAGGATTTACAGCACAAAAATCAGATAAAATATGCACTATAGAAAGTACCATTTTGACTTTTCAGTGTACACTGTGGTTATGCTCCACAGCAGCTCTCCTGCAATTAAGTACACCAATATAATTCCTTAGAAAATTATTTTAAATCATTTGAGCTATGGATGACGTGAAATTATATGCACCTGTTGATTCATTACTAATAACACTACATATTTATGTAAGAATTACTCTTCTACTGATATTAAAGAATTTAGGTAATCATAAGCTTTTGACAAGACTGAGAATTGTGTGTCAACTTCAACACTCATAAAATGCCCTGAGTGGTCTAAAAAAGCAAGTTGTTATCAGCAGAGTAGAGCTGGAATGCAAGTACTGAGATATCCTTATGCTGCATCAGATGAACTCCTCAATGAGGCACTGCATCCCAGAGAAAGCATCTGCTGTGTCAAGTTCAGGACTGTAACTCACAGCCTATAGAACACTGCATCACCACAAATTACGTCTGTTATAAATTTATAATGACGTTCATATAAAAACATTACATTTTAATAGTTTAAAGAAATGACAACACTGGGCACTTTATAAATGTTTAACTAGTAGAGTCTTCATAATTTAAAATGTTGATGTTACATCACTGAAGATGCTGTGTTGAAACACTTTGAAGTTGGAGAGAAGGGTCAGTTACTGTAGAAATTTACTGAAAACCTAACCTCAATGCATGCATATGCTATTTTAAAATATAACCTTGCTTCAAAACACTTACATGGACCACAGTCATCTAAAATTGTGCAGCACCATGTTCATAAAGTACAGATACAATTATCATTGCCAGGGATTAGCCCGTGAGCATGGGCTTTCTGTTGAGGCACCTTAGAAGTAGGTACTTGTTGTTAACAAGTATGTTAACCAACCACTAGATGCATGAGGTATCCATGAAAAAAAATTAAGTATTTTGCTTTCTCCCACTGTACTTAGGTTTTGACTGATGCTTCTAAAGTAATTTTCCTCTTTGATCTTTCCAATAATCTCTAACTTCTTAAACAGTGCCACCATTTTGCTCTAAAAGGTCATATTGCTTGGTGTCATTGCCATGACCAATATACCTTTGTTGTGCTTCTATATTTTTACTCACAGTTTCTGTCAGAAAGACAACCTGTATCTGAAATTCCCTGTCAGGCTTTTTGTCTCCTTTGCCTAATTTACATGCCTCAGAGTCTCTCATCTCCACAGCCTAATGGCCAAGGACTGTCTCTCTTTCCAATAAAAGCACTCCAACTATATTCCCCATTTATCTGCATCCACACACAGTTTATATAATCAGGCTCTGTATGAACTGCAAATTTACTCATGGAGCTTTTGGAAAACATCAACTTTTCAGCAATGCTCCAGATTTGTAAGATGAAGAGAAGAAGGATACACACAAGTGAAACAGAGCTAATGTTTGTTCAATGCCTTGTTAAAGCGCAGAAGTTGAAATGTATTATTAAAATCAATAGATTTTTTCAATAGTTTTAATGTTTGAAAGAAATAAACATTGACAAGGAAAATAAGGGACCAATGAGGATTAACAAAGAGGTTATGTCAAGACCTTTTACTCTGATTGTCCACTACTAGGTTATTTAGAAGGCAAAGGAAGGAGCACTCCTCTTCAGTAGAGAATCTAATTCCTACATTAGATTTCATCCTGGTACATCATAGTTAAAATTTTCCCGACATAATGAAATGTAACAGACTGTTTGTAAACTTTTCAGCAAGAAGACTGAGCAAGAGAAGGGATGTAATGACAAGGGAGGTCTTGTTGAAGGGTTTGCAATATAAGTTTGCAAAAAGTAACAGTAAACCATTTTTCATGTAACTGTATCTCATCTTCAACAATGGCAACCAAAATCTTTCAAAGCTCTTTTAGGTTTCTGGTAACAACTTCACACGAAGACTAAGGATTTTAAAATATTCATGTGACCATAAGAATTTAAATTTTTAATAAAATGAAGATTCTTTCATATTAGTAATCAACTAGTCAAACATTCATATCTGTTTGCACAGATAGGAATCTGTGCACAGATACTATCACTGCTCAATGATCTGTGTTACCCACAATGGTTATTTTGAGTCAAAATACTTCCTATTAGGGGGAGTCACATTCAGGCCATTCCTTGACCCTATTTTGAATACAGGAAACAAGCTGGACTGTTCTCTGGAGCAAGAAATTATTTTTTACTTTGCTTGGATTGAGCTAATCACAATGAGGTCCCAGTCTACAGATGAATGAAATTCAGTTATAATAATAAGGAAAGCAGCACCTACAGCTCATATATTCCCATTAATGCTACAGAACATGGAAATATGTGCAACTCAGAATTAAAATTCAAGCTGAGAGAAGATTTTTAATAATTTAGTCCTATTTGATTGGTATTGATAGATTCTCCTAAGCAAAATGTTACCTGAGGACCATGATTTCAGCACAGGTTTCACAAAGCCTAGTATTTTTGATGCAACAGGCTTTGGGGCTCCAATAAACAGCAGCAAAAAAATCTCTCACCTTAGATCTAATTAAAATAAAATTTTGATTTTCATGGCTGCTAAAAGTTTCTTGACATTTTGAGTTAAGAGTATCCCAAGACACATACAAAATACCATGTTTGTAGTTATAGATACACAGGGATACAAATCATATCACATAAAATGAATAAGTAGCCCTACCATTCACCATCCCAGCCTTCTCTGTCACAGAACTGATATTATTCTACATCTCATTTGATACAGCAAATGTAGTCAGAGACATACTAAATTCACACAGCAGAACAGGATTCTGACATAGGCAGAAATAAGTGATCCCATAACCCTGGATAATCTTATTAAGATTTAAATATTTGTGTTTTCTGTGAGGAAAAAAAAGAAATAAACAAAAATTGAAACAAAAAAACCCCAAACAAACAAACAAACAAACAAACCACACTAACAAACCCAGAGTATTCCTGCACCATCTAGTGCTTTAGGTCAAAAAACAGCAAAGTTTTCTCCAATCTGGCATCAGCTACAGAGCTTCTGGACAGGATACAAAGTGACAAGATGGAGGAAGGTAAGAATTCCAGGGACTACACCAGTCGCTGAGACTTACTCATGGGCGCTCATTCAGTTTCATTTCATAAGACAGAAAGATAAACACTGGAATAAACCCCATCAGTATTTAACTTTAAAATGCTGTGGTTAAGAATTCTGACCATCCAAAATAAGGTTGTTGTAAAAATCAAAAAAGTAAATTAAAAGAAAGGCCATCAGAAATGGAAAAGGCCTATTAAAATCCTATCAGCGCTCTAAGCAAGTAAATCTAAATATCAAACTATTCTTCCCTCTTCTCCAGTGGAAAGCATAGAATACAAATATCAAAAAAAGATTAAGTCAAGGACACTGCTAACATATTATCCTACTACTCAGCATCCCGAGCGCTCAGCATCTGAGCATCATGATTCTGTGATCCTGAAAACACTCCATGAGTTTCTCAAAGTGTAAGTGAGCATGAAGTAAGCCCTTCACAAACTCAATAAGCCAGGCACACAGATGAAACATGCACATGCCCCTTAGGTAAAACAGTATTTAATTGTTTCAGATTAAAAATGAAAAGTCTTATCAGACCTATAGTGAAAAACTGTGTCTGGGATTTCAAAAGTCAGCATCTAGTTAGGCCAGGTAACAGGAACCACGTATATTACTATAAAGAATGTCATGGGATCTCAAATATAAATCAATTTCAAATTCAACTTAGGATCTGGATATCTTAAGTATTACTAGATACACAAATACATTTTCACATGGAACTTTTAAAAGTATTTCTTGAAAAGCTATGTTATCCTTAATAACAAGCATATAATTATAGATGAAATAATACATATCTTAGGACATGATGTTCCTTGTAGAATGCATGACAACAAACTGGAATATTATTAAGTTTTGATTACACAAAAATCACACTGATTGTTTTCCTTCTCAGCTACTGAAAATGCTTTAATAAGCTTAAAAAAACCTTCTATCAGGGTTTAATGGTAGAAGCACAATATTTCATTTCCATGAGCATTTGGTAGAGTCCATATGACATTACAAAACTGACATTACTGACATAACAAACCAAACAAAAAAGTTCAAAGTTTCAGTAAGACTTATACAACAAAGAAATCCAAATAACTCGGATAATTTAATCGATATTACTGATTATTATTATTCAATTTTCTTTCTGGTAAACAATGAAGTGCTGCATAGGGATGTGCCACAAGAGAATTATGCCTATCAAACAATGAATTTATTGAAATTACACTAATTATACTAGTTCTATTTTTAAAATTGTTTATTTGTTGTTTAAATTGTATTAGAATTGTGGTGATTAGCTGTATGCATTTTCTGAATAATTTAAACCAAATTTTCTTAAACTTTTGCTGTAAAATTGAACATACTGCTTCCTGAGCAATGGCAATGGCCTGGCCCAGCAATTTAACTCACAAATACCTCTGCAGACTGTTCATATTCATCAGGAATATTGTAACATTTTTTTATTTAAGAAGTGTCATTAGACTGTATTTATGTCAAATCATAGACAAATTCAAAAAGCCACTTAGAAGCTTACTTTCCAACTAGATGTAAACCCAGTGGAGGAGGAGGGGCGAAGAGTCTCACTTGCCCCTGAAGACAGGGCAATATCACCACCCCACCTGCTGCCCCTGTGTCAGGGTATGGCAACGCCTGACAGCAGCATGGCAGAAGGCTGACAAGTCATGGTGGGAGCTGGAGGCTTCCCCACCTCTCATCTCTGGAAATCCTCTCCAATTTCATTGATATTCTTAAAAAAAACCCCCTGCCTTAATATGCAAACAGAAGAAGCTTCGCCACACAGTAGGAAGAGTGAAGGTGCATTTTCCTTCCCATGTATTTATCTCAAAGGATTCTGAGAAACACATCTTGTTATGATCTGCATAATGTATCCCAATGCTGATTAACTTCTTTCTATTTGGGAGTATCTAAGATGTCTGTACCTAACGAAATGCTCCCTTTTAACATACAGACAAAGGTAATGTCTTAAGGATGTTACTCTTGTATACTGAAGCCAACAAAAGGTGGTCTAAAAAGAAGGGATGCAGGCTTGGTAACAACTTGAAAATAAGAGATTAACAATAATGAAGGACAGAAATTGTCCCTGTATAATTCCAGGAAAACTTGTTTGTTTATAGTGAGCATACCTATGCGTGTCAGCAACCCACAAGTGAGTATTGTGTTCACAGTCTAACAAATATAGCTGTCATAAAATTATTTCTTATAGCAATAGAATATTATGGATTATTTTGGCAACTAATGAAATTAATTACAGGCCACTTAAAAGATTCAGATCAGAAGTAAGATGCATAAAACATTTTCTCCAGCTAATTTGAAATTATTTGAGTGCTGTGTTCTCTCGGCAGGATATATGCCAACAGGTTTCCACAGCCTTTTAAGACCAAGGGAAAACAGACACCTCTGGGAATTGCTGCACAGGAACCTCCTTCTGGCACTGAGTCCTTGGAGCTGAAGCTGCAAAAGGGATGCTGTCTGAGAAACTCTTGGGATTTTACTTCACCTTCTCTGAGGGAAGTTCCCTATAGATATACTAGTGGGAATCTACCGAGGAGCAAACCTCCACCAAGAAGCTAAACTTACTGAGGGATTGCAGAACTGCTACTCTAAATCAAACACTTGTGTACTTGGACTGTGTAGCTCTCCAAGCTCCAAGTGTCTTCATAATGTATGACCAGGGATTAACAAGGATCTCATCTGCAGTAATTGCAGTAAAAAATACACACATATGTTTTTATATACAAACACTGAGCTGTCTATTCAAGAGAAGCAAACACAGCAGATCTTTGTATAAAGCTGAGGATGATATCATTGCTAGTCTACATGACAGAAACACTTAAGGACCCTATGATTTGAATGACATCTTAGACATAGCCATCAGTGGTTCCCCAGGCTTTGCTACATTTGAAACAGGGTAGCACATTTGCCTGCAGGTGCACAGTGGTGCTCTTGCTGTGGCTCAGATTGACAGGGAAATCAAAGTACAGTTCAATTGTCCTACAATGAAGTTTATGACTGTTATGGAATTTTACCACAGTTCATGTATTATCATTCTAGGCTTAATGTCTTTACTATACAGCCTAAAATGGTTTGAGAAATCCCTATACATATCCCCATGGGGTATAGGACATGCAGATGACATCCTAAATGTCTTAGCTGCTCATTAAAAAAACAATAAGAAACTTTTTGACATTTATGAAACAAAAATTTGTGAAAATGAGATTCTAAAAAGATAATCAGGAGAAAAAGGTGTGATTTAGGCAGAACTCAATATCCTTTCACTGACTAGTATATAAGGGAAAAGTCATGGAACAAAAGTTCCCTCTTCAGTGTGATGCAGGAAGCCTAATATTTACTCATTTTTCTCAGAGGAATTTCTCCTTATTACTATATGGAAGTAAAAAAGAATGTTCTCTTGTTCTGAAAGCTGAAATAATTTATTTGTGAGTAGTGAGCTGCAATCCCACAGCGATTATGTGTCCAGTAGAAAGATATTGGCTAGTTCTATAAAAAATACCTTTACATTACATACTAGATGATAAATTGGGATGGCAGGAAGATTTTTTTCCTTTGAGGGAAAAAAGAAATTAAAAAATTTTCAGTAAAGCAGGCAAACCTCAACTACTTGGCTCCCAAATGAAAATTTCTTCTGCTTCATAAAAAAAATGTTTTTTGATCTAGGTAATTTACTGGACTCATAATAAGATGCACTATATCTTCACAGAAGAGATGGAATGTTGAGATAGTGATTTCCATGACAAGTAGCAGAGGTTTCCAGAACTAAAAAAGAGAGAGATCACTCTTCTGATGTCATCAATCAGTTACAAAAATGCTTCTAAAAAAGATGAAGTATATCTGAATAACAGCATTGTCTAACCCAAGATGAAGCGATCAGAACAAGAGAGTTAGTGCAAAGGCTGAAGCAAAAAAACCCTCCAAATCCTGTTCCCCAATTCGATAATTTTATTCAGTTTCTGTTCATTGTATCAGTGCCAGTGAGAGAACATTTTTGTAAAAACCAGGTTAACCCATGCTTGACAGAGCCCAAAGCTTTAAAAGCTAAGAAGTAATTATAAAGAAAACAGAAAGAAGACAGTCTATGCTGCCTCTTTACAGCTTTTAGATGATCTTACAGTTACAGAAGTTAGCTTAAAGCATATCTCCTAATGATTCCTTTTAATAGTAAAATAAAGCTTATAAAAGGGTATGCTCATAGTGATTTCAGTATTAAATCTATACAATGTCTGGCCTATATCTTTATTTCTGTTTAACAAATGCATGCAATAAAATTGTAGGAAAACAATTAGTGAAGGAAGTGCTGCAAGAACTTTATACTGCCCTGCAGTCAATTTCCTGGTCAAATTTGACAATGACCATTAAAAAACCTGAACAAAACAAAACAACAAACTCAAGTCTCCAACTTTTTTCAAAGAACCTTCCACCCACTGGAGATAAAACACAGTGGTTTAATCATTAAGTTATAGCAACATACAGATATCAGATTCCATTTCATCAAGGTAAGGTCACCTTGTACATCAACAAATCCTCTAATGTGTCTTAAACTGAAGACTCTGAAATCTATATATCTGCCTCCACTGGCTCACTGCAATCATGTAAAACACTTGGATAAAGGTGAAGTGCATGCTGCTATGCCCTTCCATATTTCCAGCAATACATGCTATAAAGGCATCTGTAGCAGAACCACATGGAGCTCTTTTTGTACATTCCTGTCTTACATAAGCAACACATGCGCCTGTAACAGTAAAGTCAACGCAACAACAAATTGAAAATTGCTCTGTATAAGCACTGAATGGCAACAATGAAAATTGGTGCATATACTGATTCCTCTATTAGAATATTGCTCAGATACTAAAAAGAAAAACACTGCTCTAGGCTTTAAAATTCAGCTGATGTGGGCTGAATCCTTCTTAAATAGATATGATTATATGTCAATGTCTTTTGTGATTATGACATTTTTGACAAGATAATCATCTCCTCTGAACAGGACTTTTTAAGGTTTAGAGAAATAACATATGATTTATTAAATAATCTGTCAAATTAGCTATGAACCCTGCTTTCAAAAGAAATTGTATGATCTCATTACAATAATTACAGAAAATTTATGCCTGATGTTATAAATAACAAGTACCAGGTATACAAATGAGAGCTGGAACTTAAAGTACAGGAACTTGCAAAGTTCAAAAGGTGACAGCAAAGCTTTGTTCTCTTAAAATAGTCAACAGAAGTTTCCGTGTTAAGTATCCTCCACACTAGGTCAACTTTTGAACCCCAGGCTTCAAAATGGAGAGAAATAAACAAGTCTGTAGCTATGCTAAAATGAAATAATCTAGATATGTAGAATTGCAGCCTCATTTCTCTTTCCTTCCCTCATATTTTGTTGCCTTTTTACTCATACTGGTTTTGGAGAAAAGCAAAAGCCAATTCTATGCATCACAACAATTATTCAGAAAGAGAAGCAGAGGTACAAGCTAAAATCAATAGGAAGTATCTCTATAATTTTAAATATAATAATGACTTTAATTTTATATATTCATGCTTCTTTCAGGGCAAGATAGGGCTGGGCAAAACAGGGAAGAAGTGTGGTGTTTACTTTCCTGTGATGCAAGTACAGTAGGCAGGAGAAAGAGAACAAGATCTCTGAAATCTCTATGAGGGAGCTGCTTCCTTTTAATTCCTGCTGCCATGGATTATGGTCTTACTCCTACACTGGGGCAGCCACCCTTATTGAAAGCTCCTACTTTTGGAGAGAAAAGGATGAAGCACTCAAACAATGCAAAGGTGTTGACAACGCAGGCAAAGCTTCTTATTAGGACACTTCATGAAAAAAGCCTATAGTATTATCTGAGAGAATGCTACAGATACCAAAATATTTCCTTCCTAAGCTACCTGGAAGACACAAGATGCTGTCATTCCACTGTGTCAGAGCACAATAGAAGTGAACTTCCTGCATGTCAATAATATCACCAGAATAAGCCCCTGCACGATTCCCACTGCCTGGCTCTCTACATTACAGCCACTCCAGCACAAGTGGTCCTTATAGCTCTGTGAGAATGAGGATTCAATAGCCCATGCACAAACCTATCCCAAGTATAAAATAGACTTTTACTCACTGTGAAATAAACCACTGCATATCTGAACAGATATTTAATGCTACAAGGTTAGTTCTTTCAGAAAGCATTCAGAAAATTCAATAACCTTATAGAGCTGAATTACTAAACAAATATAAAAATAGCATGAGTTATTTAAACTGCTGAATGGTTAACTGAAATAGGAGAATTCCTACAATCATTTTTGTAAGAGGTTTTAAGTGCAAGAAGCTATCTTCTCCAGAAAAGTGGAATTTAAAGACATGATATTCAACTTAGCAGATTTTGGTTTTAAAATTATTTTGAAATATTTTTTCCTTTAAGAGGGAAAAAATAGCCCAAAAAATTATAAAATTATATAAAAGAAACATGCAAACTCTGAAAAAGGTTAGATGTCAACTTACCAGTCTCTTTACAATTTTCAACAAAAGCTTAAGTTCTCGTGGATCTTTCTTGGACTTCAGTACTTCAGCAAAGCTGTCCATGTTTTCTGGAGACATACTCTCCTGATTGTTCCCTCCATATAGTTGAACTAGCAATAACAAGCACTGTGAGGCACTCAAAAAGATTTCAGTATCTTCACTGGGAAGCTAAAAATGAATGAAAAATGAAAAAACAAAAATTAAATTCCAATTTAATAAAAGTTGCATTTCACTGGGGATTTGGAAGAGTATTAACATTTGCATTGTGACAGGAAAGAATAATTTCTAGCTGATTGACTCAAAATTCCACTAAAATAAGCTTAACAAAGTGATGGAAATATAATTAAAATGTATCTACTATTAAGCAGCAGTATGGCAATATCTGCACTCTGATTCTGTCAAGTGGTCTATCTAGAGTGACATCCTAACAGCACCAGAAATGTTGCTCCCAACTATGTTATTTTATTCTACTTTAAATAGAAGCAGCAATAGGAGAAAGCATTATTATAGCCACGATGTCTAATCTTCTACATCATGCACACCATAAAATTTCATTGAATTATTACTAAATCAAGCCTCTTGAGGTAGAATATAGGCTACCTAGTTATTTAATGGATTTTAAGTAGTCACATTAGGAGGTACAATTTGAAAATTTTAAATATTTTCCTGAATTCTAACTTTTCAGCACTCCTTTGAAGATCAGACACTGCAGCAGGCCCTAGCAATAGAATGTAAAACTCTTTCCTGGGAAGGAAAATTACAAAAAAGATTTAGGGATGTGACTAGAGATCATCTTTAAATGAACTTCTGATAATATGACACCACTACCAAAATGATTTATATATTTCCTGAAAGTAAAATCTGGAAATAACAAATAGATATATTGTATTAGGCCTGTATTTGGCACTGACAATGACATTTTGGAATGACAACAGGAATGCAACGCCTAGTGTCAGCAGACAGTTCACAAATGCTAGTAAACAAAAATCATAGAGGTTTCTTGGGAATAAGCAAAAGGACAACAGATTGGAAAACGTAGTAGCCAGGGACTGAAGGAATTCAGTGTCTATAACATATCAGAGGGAGGGTTAAAGTGTACTTGATCATATCCTCTCAGTCAGATGTGGGGAAAAAGCAGGCTGAGGATAGGTTAATTCCTTTACCTGAAAAAAGACTGATAAGATGTGGTAGCTCAAAAATTTATACAAAGCAATTCAGATTAGAAGAAAGATAATACTTCAATTTCCTTTTTTCTTTCTCTCTTTAATAAGAATGATTAACCGCTGAAACGACTTTCTTAGAACTGAGACAGATTCTCCATCAAAAGCAATTCAAATATCACAAAAATATTTAAAAAAAAATAACAAAACCATTTACTCTCATGAGGGATTAGTTTAGGAAAGTCCTGTCTATATATAACCCTTAACTAAAACATTGCAATAGTTTTTCTCACTTTATAATCTATGACCTGAACAAAATGTAGTCTTAACCAATTAGGTATGGACATATATTATGTCCATTCATTTTTTTATTTCCAGAAGTATTATTTACACCAGAGAAGCCATATTGAAGTACAGTATCTAAGCAGACTATCCTTATAGACAATAAAATGAAAAAAAATTATATAATTTGTCCAATCACTTATGTAATATGCCAAATCATTACATCAATGATTACTTATTTAATCTGCAGTATGAAATTCCTATCTTTTTCCATTTTACAGTTACTGTAAAGCAATCTGAGCACATCATCAGACATATATTTCTCAAATATTCAAGCAGCAATTCCCGAGGGATCTGCATGCAAATACAATCCTGTTTTCTACCAGCTTCATAGATTTGCTGTTTAAAACAGACTGAACTGAGATGTAATCTCTGAATATATAGCCCCAAGACATATCACATTCTATTTGACCTAATACTATGAAAGTGACAGGTCCACAACAGCTACTTCTTCCTTGGTTTTGCTATGTTTTCTTCTTCATTCCCAATCAAAATGCCACTTATTTGATTATTTCCTTTCTGTCATCCAGTCTTCTCTAATAACATCATCAACGCAATTAGCAAGGCTAAAAAGCAGGAAAAGCTACAAATAGTAACAAGCTTTATAGTTCCATTTATATCTTTAATCCTTAACAAATTGAAAAAAAAATCTGCTGATTTCACTTGGGGCCTTAAGACAACTTTTATTTCCTTCATTGAAATAAAATGTGATTAGATAAAGGAAGAACAACTACTTTAATGTGTGTCTCTCCCACCTTCTAAAAGCAGCATTGCAAGTCAATTTGTTACTAGATCAGTATAGGCAGCTACATCAACCATCCCCTGAAGAAAATTACTGTACAAGGATTATATTCCATTTTCAAATGTTTGTTGCCTAACCAAAGGTAAAAAATGAAAAATCAGTGAAAATTTTGGTCAGATATATCCTTGCCTGGGTGTTGCAGTGGAGGTTAATTCCCTGGGCTCCACAGGCACAAAACTTCCATGTTTAGTCAGGATCACAACAGCTATACTTGGAAGTGAGACTGATTCCAAGGTTTTTTTCTGACATATTAAACAAATATCAGAGGTATGGAAAGGTGTCAGTCTCTGTAGAGGACTGCTCCTATAACAAATGTGTGTGAAGAAATCCATAAAGCACCACAAACCTCAGTAGTTCCTCCCAACACCATGACTGTCAGGGAAGTAAATAAGCAAGTCCAGCTGGTTAGCATTATTCCCAAGGGAGGCTGATTGCAGCAGGAATACCCACTTAGTGAGGCAGTGGAACACTTTGCCCTAGGAGAGGAGGAGCTGTGCTTGGGCCAATGGCCTTGCTTGGGCCTTGATTCTCTCCTCCTGGCATGCCCAGCCTTTTATCACTGTTGTTCTTTGTTCCCCAACAAGAGAAAGGAAAACCCTTTCAATTCAGTGAAAGGAAACTTTTCCATCCGGTGTGTCTTGGCATCATATAGTCTTGCTTCTCACAGGCTTTCAGCAACCATGTTCCAAGTATCACTCCAAAGTTCCCAACACCTGCCAGTTATGGTATCACATTACTCAATCATCAATGACAATGAAGTCTTTTCATCCCCTGTTGTACTTCAGGCTCTTCTGCTCCTCTGCTTCCCCAGAGTCCCTTTGAGCAAGTTGCTATTACTCTAGGAAAATTCAGGGCAAAACAATA
>VWYI01047468.1:13730-24448 GCA_013399455.1 Anthoscopus minutus
AAAGGTTTGGGGGGCTACAGGCTGCAATAAAGATTTGGGAGTCTGCAACAGAGGCACGGTTTTGGAGGGGCTGCAGCAAGGCTCGGGGGGCGCAGTAAGGGTCGGGGGGCTGCACTGAGGATAGGCGGGATGCAGAAAGAGTCGGGGGGCGGCAGGAAGGGGTGGGGGGCTGCAAGAAGCATCAGGAGGATGCAGGAAGGATCGGGAGGGGGCTGCAAGAAGCGTCAGGAAGATGCAATAAGAGTCGGGGGGCTGCAGTGAAGCTCGGGGGGTGCAGCAAGAGCGGGGCGGCTCCCGGGGGTCTCCGGGCGGGCTCCGGGACCCCGCCGTCCCCCCCGCCCTGCGCATGCGCCACTCACTCACCGCGCCGGGGCTCCGCCGCGCCGGCCCCGCCCCCTTGCTCGCTGCCTATTGGTCGGCCCTCCAGCGAATCTCGCTGCTCATTGGTTAATCTTGCTGTCACTCATATTGGGCGGGACTTGGCCTTAAAGGGGCCGCGTGGGAGCGTGGCGCAGTTAATTACGCGGGATTAATTAGGCGGTGCTGATTCCACGAGGGTCATCGCGCCTCTTGTTCAGGGCACAGTGCCCATTGCACAGCGCCCTTTGCCCAGCGCCCATTGCCTGGTGTTAATTAATTGCCCAGTGCTAATTGCCCAGTGTTAATTAATTGCGCAGTGCTAATCGCCCGGTGGTGTTCAGTCGTTTTCCTACACCGGACAGCATGGAGCAGCACCCTGGGACCCCCCAAGCTCTGGCCAGCGCCGTCCAGCTGTTCCCAGCTGTGTGTGAGGCTGCCGGGGCTGCCCGGACAAAACTCATCCCAGCGGTGCCCTGGGCCAGCTGCCGAGAGCTGGGCAGGACCCGCCACGCTGCCACACCCCGACCGTGCCACCTCACCCATCCCGGGACACCGGAGCATCCCTGACCCCTGTGGGATGGAGTGGTGGTGACACTGGAGCATCCTCGGCCCCATGGATGGAGGGGGGATGAGGGGAGACCACCCCTGACCCCAGTGGGATGGAGGGGGGATGAAGGGAGACCACTCCTGATCCCAGTGGGATGGAGGGAGGATGAGGGGAGACCACCCCTGATCCCAATGGGATGGAGGGAGGATGAGGGGAGACCATCCCTGATCCCAATGGGATGGAGGGAGGTTGAAGGGAGACCACCCCTGATCCCAGTGGGATGTAGAGGGGATGCTGGTGATGCCTCCAGAGCATCCCTGACCATGATGGGATGGAAGGGGAATGAAGGGAGACCCTGAGCCAGATGCTGCTGGTGCCACTGGAGCATCCCCGACCCCAACAGGATGGAGAAGGATAAAGGAGACCATGACGGGATGAAAGGGGGGTGAAGGGAGACCACCCTGCACCTCACTGTGATGAAGGGAGACACCGAGGAGGGTGCTGGTGGTGCCAGCGGCCCCGGCATGTTCTGGACACTTTATTCCTCCTGCCCCGAGCACCCTCGGGAGCTCTCGGAGCGAAGCACCGAGCAAAAGGCGGCCGGTCCCGACTCCCCGTGGTGTCCCGGCCGTGACCGTGGCTGAGGCTCCCGGCGTCCTCCCGTCGCTCCGTGGCCTCACTTGCAGCCCCGCAGGACCCCCAGGGCCTCCCGCACGGCGGCGAAGATCATCCCATCCAGCTGCGAGCGCGCAAAGAGGGGGCTCAGCACCGCTCACCCCACGCTGGCGCCCCCAAATGCCCCCCAGAACACCCACCTGGGCGCGGAGCTGCCGCGGGGTCCCGGCGGGGTCGGTGCCGAGGCGGCGGAGGCGGACGGCGCTCTCCGGGGACAGGAATTGCTGCTCCAGGCTGATGGTGCCGCTGAGGCTCTGCACCTGCCCGCGCACATCGCGGTTTGCCGTGCCTCAGTTTCCCCAAGGGGGTTGGCACAGCCTCTCGGGGAGGGGTTTCAGGACCACCTACCTGGTGGGGAGCCCCGGCGGGGACCAGCACGGCGTCCCCCGGGAACTGCAGGAGGCTCCAGCCGCTCACCCCGCACTCGTCCCGCAGCCGCCGCCGCAGGGCGGGGTCCAGGTAGCGGCCGGGGGGCTCCGCCGTGGCCGCCCCCTCCTGCCCCGGCTCCTCGGACGCCTGTGGGGTGCCAGGAGTGAGCGGAGCCGGGGGCTGGAGCGGGGCCGGGGGTGCTGGCACCCACCTTCCGCAGGAAATCCCGGATCCGCCCGGCATCCTCGGCACGGAAGATGTGCCACAGGGCCCCGGGCCGGCCGCTGTCCCGGAGCCGCTCCCGGAGCGGCGCGTCCAGGTCATCCACATCCCCTGGCAGGAGCACCTCTGCGGGCAGAGAGGGGTCAGAGGGGTCCTGGGCAGGGGATCGGGGTGGGGGGACCCCCGCTCTTCCCCCGTACCCCGCGCTGCCGGCGCTGCGTGTGCCAGGACGCTGACGGAGTCGGCCGCTTCCACCGTCAAGTTTTTGGTCCCAATGTTCCGCTCCTGCGGACGCACGCCTGGAAGCGGGATTGGGGCGGGGGTGAGCGTCCGGCATCAGCGTGGGCGGGGGCTGCCCGGGTGCCCCCCAAAACCCCGGTGCCGCACTCACCGTAGGCCACGCGGACGCGCGGGCTCAGCCAGCGCCGGCCCCGCTGGCCCCGCACGTAGGTGGCCAGGTTGAGGCGGCCGCTGGCCCCGCAGTACTCGGGCAGGGGCAGGCTGGCCCGCAGGTTGGTGACCCTGTGGCACAGAGGGGTGTGGTGACACTCAGGAACCCCCGGCCCCAACCGCACCGAGCCCTGCTGGCCCAGCCTTGGTGCTGGAGCCCAGCTGGCGTGGGGAGGGGACATCGGGGTGATGCCACCCTGTGCCGTCACCCACCGGCTCAGCTCTGTGTCCCCAAAGCCGCTCTCCAGCTTCAGCAAGTCCCCGCCGCCCTGCCCCTGCTCCGGGGGTGCTGCGGGAGGGAGCCCGGTGTCACACCAGGGATGGAGCCAGGGGTGCACAGCCTGGCTCCTGTCAGACCTCACCCCAAAATCACACCGGGGACCCCACAGACTCCTCATCCCCTCACCTGTGCTGGCGGCAAAGCCATCCCAAAACTCCCGGCTGCTCATCCGCACTCGGCTCCGCGGTGCCCGCAGGTTCACCGCCTCCACCTCCTCCTCCTCCTCCCCCGAGGGCTGGAAGGATTCGGGCGCCCACAGCCGCCCCTCCAGCCTCTTCTGCAGCCCTGAAACCAGCACAGGCTGCCGGGGCAGCCGGGGCTCAGCGGGCTCGGGGAAGCTGGGGGGCTCCGGGCTGTCCCCCAGCACCGAGGGGTGGGGGGCTCACCTGGCCCTGCCGCCAGTGCTCCTGGAACAATTTGTAGTTGCTGGAGTGGCCGGGGTCGTGTAGCCAGAGCAGCCCGCTGGGGGCTAGGACGCAGTGGGATGCGGGGGGATCCGGGGAGCCGGGGGGGCTCAGCTCGCTCCCAGCCTGCCTCTCCTGGATCTTCCTCTCCACCACGCGGGCGATGATGCTGTCCAGGATGCTGGTCAGGCGATTATCCTGGGGGGAACGCAATTGGGGAGCCCCTCAGCCCACGCTGAGCCCTCCCCAGCCCCGCCGAAGGGGTGTGGGCAGCGAGGGAAGGGGCGGCCAGATGGCCGCGGGACTCACGCTGGGCAGGGCAGGGGCCACGGGGGCGAAGGCCATGCGCACCCCGTCCTGCCCCAGGCACAGTTTCACGGCGGTGGAGGCCAGGAGGTCGCAGAGGGTGGTGGTCTGCACGCCCCCTCCCCGCGCCGGGGGCTGCCCAGGGGACGGCGGCCCCCGCTCGGGGCTCTCTGCTCGGGGGAGAACACGGTCAGGGTTGCCCACGCCGTCCTCTGCGCCTCACCCCTTACCCGGCACCCCAAAAGGGGACAGGGGGACAGCATCCCTGACCCCCCCGGAGCGGGGCCGTGCCCGCGGCGGGGGGGTCGCAGCCGGCCCTACCTTCCTTGATGGGCCGGGCGGGGTCGGCGGGGCCGTGGCTGCGGGGTGGCAGGGTGGGCACCGCGGCCCCCGGCGGCTCCTGCAACACCCCGGAGCAGGTGGGGATCCAGGTGGGAGCCACATCCCACGCCCCAGAAACGCCCTGTGCGGGACTTGCGGGTGCACTCACACCCTCTTTTCCCCACCATCCACAGCCCCCCCGTACCTGCCTGCCCGCGGGCTCCGCCAGGCTCCCCTCCCCGCAGGAACAGTGGGACTCGATGCCAAACTTGACCCTGACCTCGTGCAGGAGCTTCCAGAGCCGGGTCAGGACTGGGGACGGATGCGGACAGGGGTGTCAGCCCCCCAGCAGTGGCCAAAGGGGGGTTCTGGGGCTGGGGGACACACTCACCACAGGTGGGGACAAACTGAGTGGGGACCAGCGATGACGCGTGGTGGTCCCGCCCCGGGGTACACTCAGGCGGCAGCGCCGGAGCCTCTGTGTCAGAGACAGGGCGCGTTTGTCCCCTCTGCGCCCCAAAAGTGGCTGACACCCCCTTTTCCACCCCTCCCTGTCCCCGTACCAGGGCCACTGTCCTCCCGCCTGCTGCGGTGGCAGTCGGGGCACATCTGGAAGCCGCATCTGGCGCAGCTCCAGTGGGAGTTGAAGAAGCCACGCTGGCAGGCGTCACAGAGCTGGGGGGCTCCTTCCCCCCGCCTCCAGCCTGCCACCCCTGCGGGAAACACAGCCTCAGCCTCTGCGTGTCCCCAGCGTCCCCAGTGTCACCCCCACCGCCGTCCCTGCTTACCCTCGGGCCCGCCGGGGGCTCCCGGCCACGTGTCCCTGTCCCTGCAGACGGCGTCGCAGAAAGAGTCCCCCAGGACCCGCAGCAGGTACTTGGCCAGGCAGAGGCTGCTCCCCACGTTCCTGCTGCCCCCATTCCTGCTCCCCGCGTTCCTGCTCCCCGGCTCGGGGCCGGCCGCCACCAGCTGCTCCCCCTCAGCCTCCCCCAGCGTGCAGAGGCCATCGATGTTCAGCTCCCCGTTGTCACCCAGGGCGAACCTGCAGGGAGAGGGGACAGAGTTGGGGGCACGGGAGGGTGCTCAGAATGGGGTGATGAGAGCAGAGGTTGAAAAATTTGGGGTGGTGGGAGAGGGTGCTAGAAAGCGGCAGGGCAAGGGAAGGAGGCTCAGGAGTGGGATGAGGGGAGGGGATTCTTTAAAACGGGGAGCTGATCCAGGAGAGGATTCTCCAAAACAGGGTGATGGGAGAGGGTGTCGCAAAGAGGGGTGACAGGAAGGGATGCTGCCAAGTGGGGTGAAGTGAAGGAGTTCTCTAATGAGGAGTGGGACGAGGAAGGAAATTCTCTGAAATGGGGGGGCAGAAGGGGACATTCCAAAGAAGGGGGTGCTCCCCCACACGTCCTGCTGGACCCTCCCACCCTGTGAGCTCACCCCGGGCTCACCTGCGGAAGTGCATCAGCCTGCAGGTGCTCTCGGGGGGCTCCTCCTCATCCTCCTCGCCCTCGGGGTCCCCCCCGGCGCGGGAGGCGCAGGAACAGCAGCGGGGGATGCTCGGGGGCAGCGCCGTGCAGGGCAGGCCCTGCAGGCACCACGGCTCCCCCGCACGGCTCGGCGGCTCTGGGGACACGGGAACTGCTTGGGGACACTGTGGAGCCCCATCCACACCCACTGGGAGAGACTGAAAGTGTCCAAGGCCAGGTTGGATGGGGCTTGGAGAAACCTGGGATAGGGGAAGGTGTCCCTGTGCATGGCAAGGGGTTGGGACCGGATGGGATTTGAGGTTTCTTCCAACCCAAACCATTCCAGGGATTTTTGGGATCCTATGACTGGCACGCTGTGGCGGGGGCTGGAAACTGGGCCAGAAAGTAGGGCTGGAAAGTAGGGCTGGAACTCTGCAGAGGTCAGGGCCGGGATGCCAACCCCTCCCCGAGGAGTCACTGACCCAGCCACAGCACTTCCAACCCCCGGGAATCCCACCCGAGGGTGTCACGCTGCCCCCAAGGGACATTTCCACCCGTGCCCACCCTGGAAATCGCTGCCAGACCCAGTCACGCCGGGAGAAACCCCAGCGCAGCAGGTTCCGCAGCCCACACGTGTTCCCAGCTCGTGTTGTGGGCGCCGGGAACCGGGATACAAAATTCCCTTGGGATTGGGCGCTGCCCCCGCCCTCTCCCCGGCCCTGCTGTGCATCCTGTGTATCCTCACCTCCGTCTCCCAGCTCCATCCTCCTCTCCTCGGGGTCCCCCGCGCTCTCTGTGCCATCACCCGGGCACGCGGTGCCCTTGGTGCCCCTCTTGGCCGCCCCGGCGCCCTCGCCGGCAGCTCGGGGACCATCGGCGGTGCCGTGGGGGCGTTTGGCCGAGCGCTTGCCCTCCCCGGGGGGCTCGGGACCCCCGTCCCGCCGGGACGCTTTGGAGCGAGGCAGCGACTGCTCCGAGTGCCGCGTCAGCCACGTCTTCTTCAGCTTGGTGTGGTTGCTGGGGGGGCACGGAAAACGCCCCCCGGCCATGCCCAGGGTGGGCTCGAAGGGGTTGGGCACCCCGCAGCCCACCCCCGGGCACCCATCGCAGCCTGGGGTGGGGCACAGACAGGCCGGGGAGGGCTCCGGCTTGGCCAGAGCCGCCGGGTAGTGCCCGTCGGCGAGCAGAGGCGGGGGATTGAGCTCTCCGCATCCCGGGGGCGAGCCGGGCTGGACGCTTTGGTAGCCCAGGCGCTCATCTTTGGGCTCCGAGGGCCGGCCCGGGGCCGTGTCCATGGAAAAATCGGCGCCGTGGGGCCGTGCGCCCACCCAGGGCGCCCCGCAGCCCCCCGAGCCGGGCTGCAGGAGGAAGAGGGGGTGGCTGGCGCTGGAGGGAGGCGTGCGGGGATGGGGAGCGGGCAGTGCCGAGCTACCCCCAGCCCGGCCATCCCTCCACGGGGCTCCCGGCAGCTCCGGCACCGCCGGCTCCCCCTCCCCGTCTCTGTCCTGCCCTGCTTGGCTCTTGCCCAGCAGCTGCGGCTCCGCGTGGTTCTTGCTCGAGGACTGGAACCCGGGCTCTTTCTTGGCGTAAAACTCCTGCAAGTGAGCAGAGGGGCCGGTGTCACCCCAGCTGTGAGTCCCCGTCCCGCTTCTGTCACCCACATCCCTGCCAGGGGGTGACGGGGAGCAATCCGCTCCCCTGCCTCAGTTTCCCCACCCCTCTGCCAGGCTGGGCAGACGCCCGGCGCTGCCCGGTGCGGGGATCTGGGGTGCCCCATGTCCCCCCGCTGCCAGCGTGGGAAAGGAATGGGGAGCCGCAGCGGCACGGGGTGCGACGGGCGCGCCCAGGGCTGGCAGCGCTGCCTTCCGCCGCCCCCGTGCCGCGGCTCCCGCCGCCGTGACTCAGCCCGGGGGTGGCATCACCCGCAGGGACACCGCGGAGAGCAGCATGGCCCCGGCGGCGCATTGTCCCAGCGCTCGGGGGGCCGGGACCCCCGCCCCGGAGCGGGGAGCAGAGGGCTGTGCCCACTCAGGGCAGCTGCCAGGCCCTGCCCTGCCTGCGGCTGCGTCGCCTTTCGCAACGCGCCGCTCCCAGCAGCGTTCAGGCGAGGCTGGAGCCGTTGTCACCTCCGGGGAGCACCGGGACCCCCTAGCATCCTCGCACCGGAGCCTCTCCGAGGTGTCCTACCTTATTCCCTGAGCTGGAGCGGTCGTCGAAGGGGGTCAGAGCCGCCTTGCACCTCGGCGGGACCCCCAGGTAGAGGGGCTGTCCCCAGGCGGGCCCGTAGGAGCCCAGCCGCCAGTCTGCGCCGGCGAAGCGCCCGTCACCCACCGGCCCCGGCCCCTCGGCCCCCGCGCCGCCGAACGGGGGCTCGGCCGGGGGTCCCGTGGGCAGCAGCGAGGACAGGAGGAAGGGGCTGTGCTTGGCCTCCACGAGGAAGGGGCAGTGGCGGAAAGCCGGGGGGTCTCCGGCCGCGTCCCCCGCCGCGGTGCGGGGCTTGCCGGCGGTGCCGGGGCGCGGCGGGTCCAGCACCGGCAGGGGCAGCGGGTAGCGGTGATAGGTGTGGCTGTAAAGGGCCAGCGGGGCCAGCACGGCCTCGGCCCAGCGCGGCCCCGGGCGCTCCTTGCAGGGCTCTCCCCAGCCCGCCTTGGGCTGCCCGTTCCGGGGCGGCAGCAGCGGGGGGAGCTCGGCTCCGTCCTTGGGGCGGCACAGGGCGTCCCTCAGGCACGGCGGGGCCGGAGGGTACGGGCAGCCCAGGCGGCCCCCGGCGAGCTCCCGGACGGGTCCCAAACATCCCTCGGAGCCCCTCCAGGGACATCCTTTCTCCATGCCGTAGCTCAGCTTGCCGGGCTCCGGGTAGCCCGGGAGTCCCAGCTCGGCAGCGGCGCTTCGGGATAAAAGCATCCCGCTGCTCTCCATGCCCCGGGAGTCCTGCGCTGCCTCCGGGGCTCTTCTCCACCGCGCCGGCGTCTCGCCCATCCTCGCGTCGCTGGTCATGCTGCTCCGACACTCATGTGGTGCTCAGCGCCGTCCCGGGCAGGCTGGATCCTGTGGGCAGGGAGAGTGACATCAGTGGGGAACAGCAGCCACCCCTGCTCGGGCAGAGCTACGGGGAAACTGAGGCACGGGGATGCTTGGTGGCATTGCTGGAGGGGGCTGCCTTCAACCCCCCAGCTCCATCCTCCCGTGTTTGGTGGGAGGCTCCCCGGCATGGCGAGGGGTCATCCCCGCCTCCCGCGCCCCGCTGGATGCACGATCCAGGCGGACACGTGTCCGGGCCGTGTGTCCCTGTCCCTCCTGCGCCCATCCCGGCGGGGCTGGCGGCCGGGACGCACCTCGCGCCCACCAGTCCCTCCGCACCCAGGCTGGCCCCGCGCCCGGCCGCTGGCACCCAGCGTGGGGAGGCCGTGCCCCGCGCAGGTATTTGCCTCCGGCCAGGGCTGGGCTGCGCTTCTCAGGAGGGCTTCCAGCGAGGGGGGAGCTCCCCGCTCGCAGGGGCCTCTCCTGGGAGAGATGCCTGGGGGGATTTGCAGGATTAAGCCTCCTCCGGGACCCGGGCCACACGCAGACGCGGGGTGCGCAGCCAGACCTCGCAGCGCCGGCGGCCGCATCACTTGTCCGTGTCCCCCAGCCCTCCCTGTCCCGCAGCTGGAGCGGCCGAGGGGGACAAACCCGAGGTCACCCAGCTCCCGGTCCTGCAGCGGGGTGGGCAGAGCCGCCCCGAGCGCCGGGATGGGGACAGGAGGAGGGTGGGGACGGGAGGAGGGTGAGGACAGGAGCGCGTGTCCTCAGAGCCACCTGTTCCCGTCCTATCCACAGAGAAATCGCCGTTCCCACGCTGCTCGGGAGGCATCGCGGGGCACCCGGTCCGAGCCGGGGCACGCCGGGGCACAGGGACACCCTGGGGACACCCACGCCGTCCCTCCAGGGCGCAGGACCCAGCCAGGCTCTCCCGTCCAAGCCCATTTCAGGAAGTTCTCGCAGCGCCGCTCCCCAGTGTCCCGCAGCTGCCCCAGCACCTGCCATCCCCGCTGTCCCCTCGGCTGCCCCAGGGTGACATTGTCCCCTGTCCTGCATCCCATCCGCAGCACACCGAGCTGGCCCCGCTGCTCAGCGAGCATCCCCACGGCCCCGCAGCTACCTGGAGGGTCCATCAGGGACCCCAGTGCCGAGGATGAGCGGGGGTCTCCGCTGGGGACACCGGGTCCCGGAGAGGCAAAGCCGGGCGGGCAGGAGCTCCTAAACCCACAGGCTGAAGGGGTCCGGCTCCGGGATCTGGAGGAGGCAGAAAGCCGCACGGGCGGCCCTGGGGATGTTCTTCTCCGCGTGCCGGAGCTGGAGTTTTTGATCCATTGGCTTGGGAGGCTCCGTGCTCCTCCTGCCTATCGTCCTACGAGCTGGGGGTCCCGGCGGGCTGGGATTCGGGGACAGGGGTGCCCAGGGAGCAGCGGCAGCACGAGCGGGACCTTCCCCCGGCTCTAGGCAGCCTTGAGCATCCTGGGGCGCTGGCGGTGGGACACGGCGGTGACAGTGGCTCTGCTCCCCCCGAGCGTGCAGCCTCCGCCGGCTCCGGCAGCGACTGGGCGGGCGGGAGGGATGCTGGAGCTGCTGACGCCCAGGAACCGGGAATCAGCGCGGTGCCGGCGGTGCCACCCAGCCCCGGGGGCACCGGCGGCGGTGCCAAGGCGGGCAGGTGTGCTCTGCCCCGTGCGGGTGAAGAAAGCGCCCTTTGTTCGCCAAGGCCGCCCCGTCACCAATGAAAGGCTCCAGCCGCCCGCTCCGGGCCAAACTGGAATGGGAGAAACATCAGGATGGGCCAAAAGTCCCTGTCCTGGTGCTGGGGAGCTGGTGGGGGCATGTCCAGCATGGAGCACGTGGCCATCCTACGGGATGTGAGTCCCCAGGAGCCCAAACCCTTTCAGCTTTGGCCAAAGGTTTCGGATCTGGCCTGAAGGCACGGCTCAGAGCCGTGTCCATCCCTGCTCCAGCCGCCTGGGATGGAGGCAGAGCTCCTCGACCTCCCTGCAGACCCCGCAGCAGCCAGGTGGGGAGAGCAGGATGTGCTCCAAGGGCTGCAGAGAGGCCTTATGGAGCACAGGGAGGCTGTGGCAGCATCCTGACGGTGCCACCCTGACCAAGGATGAGGAGAGAGCACCTGGGACCACTCGTCCCTGCCCTGCTGCCCACCAGGATCACAGAGATCCCAGCTGTGCCCACCAGGATCAGAGATCCCGGCTGTGCCCACCAGGATCAGAGATCCCGGCTATGGCCACCAGGATCACGCCCATGCCAGCTGTGCCCACCAGGATCACAGAGATCCC
>VWYI01047471.1:6387-25701 GCA_013399455.1 Anthoscopus minutus
GGAGGAGTTTCACAACAGCAGAGTTTTTTTCTGAACCGGGCAGCTGCTGTTTGTGAAGATGCAAGCCACGGAAAACTGTTCTGGTGGACATATCTCCAAGGTGTTGAAAAAGAAGACTCCTTGCCCTATGAGAATTGAAGAAAGATTATTGTAGAAGTGATAACTGATTTAAAATCCCAGATTTTGTTTTATGTTGTCAGGTGGGAAGGAAATAAGTGGGTAGGGGAGGGAAGTGTTCTGGAAGTTTCATTTGGACTTTTTATTTTGTTTTTTCTAGTTTGTTAATAAATTTTCCTTATAGTCTTAAGTTTGAGCCTGTGTTTTTCCTTTCTTCTAAAATCATATCTCACAACAGAAAATAAGTGGGCTAGTGAGTTTCTGCTAGCTCTAAACCCACAACATTATTTGGTGCGTTGGCCGGGAAATTTCAAATTGGAAATTTTAAAACCACTACACGTAATTGGTGTTTCTGCCTGGTTTCAACTGAACCTGCCACAGTTCCTACCCAAGGAACCTTAGTTGTTTGTCCCTTCATTAGTCATGCAAGATTTTCTGAAAAGCTCAAGGAAAACTTCAGGAACCATCACTTCATGGTGCCGTGATGTCCCTGAGTCTCACTTGCCTCTAATGTATCATCATCCTGACACTTCACTGCTTCATGTCTTAAGTCATAATAAATGCTTATTATGTTCATAACCTTAAAGGACCACAGAAATGCATTACTACTGATACACTTCAGGGCAAAGATGGATTTCATTATAAAACAAAAACAGAGCCATAACATCAAGAAAAATCTGAAAGAAAGCACAGAGGGAAGAGACACAGCTCCTGCCTTAGTATCCTGGCCTGTGTTTATTTTCAAGTCACAGAAGTTAGGAGGTATGTACTTGCTTCCACCATATAGGATACACACTAGCAACAAAATCAATTTATTAAATTATGAGAATTTATGTTTCTGCACAGAATGCTTCAATATTATAAACCACCAGCTCAGAGACTTTGTGACCACGGTACATAATATCCTCCTCTTCCATCTTTACAATAACTTTAAGGCTCTTCTCTGGAGCTCTTAATAAAGTAGAAAAGGTTCATATGGCTTTCCCCTAATTTCTTTAGCATTTCTCACTGGATATTTTTTTATGGGAGGCAGCTGTCACACTCAAAACATGCTAAACATTTCCTCTACAAGAGAGAAACAGCCAGTGTGTACAGAAAAACCTGCCTTTCTCTCTCATCGGTGTTCAGACCAGTAGGCAAGTAGTCAGCTTGATATGCATCTTATATGAGAACTGGGCAGCAGTGGGTGTTTTTTGTTAGCAACTAGTGATAAGGTACAGAGGTGAAATCACCTACTTTACTCAAGAAAGTCTACCTATGGAAAGACATTTAATTTCGTTCTTTTCAGTGCTCCTGCTGGACATTTTAATTTTCAGCTTTAGTTTTTATGATGTCTTTCATCTGAAAAGGTCTTTCAGCTGCATAAATACCTTTATCTTGGTATGAGGTTCTGCAGCTATTAAGTGACATGTATGAATTACATGACTGCTCAAGGCAGGGAGTGGTATCCTGTAATAATTACTACCAGAATTTCGTCAAGCAGTTATATTTTCCTTCCAAAGTTTAGATATTCTCTTTCTAGTGTCTTCAAAAGGAGCTTTAACCTTTTGCCTGATTAGCAGAGTAACCTAGCAAACTCCTTCTGACTTTAACAGGTTTGGTATAGATCCTAGAAGGACAGCAAATATGGATGTGTCTTCTTCTTAATGTATATTTCTTTAACCCAGTTAAACCGTAGATGGGACAAAAATGAATCGTGTTCAGTGTTTGTGAAACCATACAGGCTTCCCTTGTATGAGAGTCCAGGTTCTGTGTGGATCTCAGTTCAGGGAGCCCAGTGACTCTCCATCCAGGTGGATCAGACAGCACAGAGTGCCCAAGGGACAGCTACTAGAGACCTGTTAGCTGCATTGACTACATGTCTCATATCTTATTATTTTGGTTGATACTTATGTGTTCAAATTTATATTGCTGCTTGTGATGT
Organism: Anthoscopus minutus; assembly: GCA_013399455.1. NCBI lineage: Eukaryota > Metazoa > Chordata > Aves > Passeriformes > Paridae > Anthoscopus > Anthoscopus minutus. The sequence goes on from VWYI01047471.1 coordinate 8,429, forward strand.
AGCATCTTGTCCTCATAATGCAGAACACCCAAGCATTTTTCCCCATGTAATATCTTCTGATTGCAGGTACATATGTATTTTATGTGTTTGTTAAAGCCATATAGATAAGAGTGTGCTGTTTCTAAAAATCACAGCTAGTCCTCCTGTACATATGCACACACATATTTATTTGAGTAAACACTGCAGTAAGCACAGTGAGATATCAAAAACAGAAAGGATTTAAAGCGTTGCTAAAACTTATTTCATGTTGCATTTTTTAGACTTGAATTTTTATAATGAGAGCACTTTCTATCATTATTTAAATGCTATGATAAATATTCATCGTTCACAAATCAAATTTGTCATCATTTCCATTAGGTTTCTACCTTTCCAACAACAATACGTAGCATTTTGCTGATTCTGCAGATTGAAACTATTTATTTCTCTTTATTTTTTGGTAATCATGCAAGACTTACAGGTTTGTGAGGAAGCTAGCACACAGATCATCAATAATACTGCTTTACTCAAAGCATTGAGTTTTTCTGGTTAGTAGCATGCAGGTAAGAAGCAGCCTTACAGACTTAGGACTTAGTTTTAATGCAGAACATTTTTTGTATTTGTCAGATGAGCAGATTTAATTTAGAAATACAGAAAAGCAATAAATCTAAATCTCCAGGACATTTTACCACATTTTTTTTCAGAAATGTATGGTGAAAGATAATATTTTCCAAGCATCTGATGTGTCATAATATTTCTCATTTTACTGACATAAACAAATGGCAAATATTTTACTGCTTAGAAAAGTATTAGACCTGACAATCCCCAGCAACTTTTTCTTCATTCAGTTTAAACAGATTTCCTACACTCAAAATGTCATTCATAGGTTCTGAGTTGCAATTCCCAAAACGGTAAGAAAAACAGAGCCAGAAATACCAAATGTTAGACTGTGAACCTACAGGTCACTGGTTTCCACTCAAGGGACTCAATTTCTAATTTTTGTATTCTGTTAGGGAGTATGAAGAAAATGAGTCAGTCTGCAACAGGGGCCAAAAAACTTTGCAATATGATCCTCAAAATAATGGGTGATTGTGTTAGGAACATAAGTATTCTCTTTAAGGTTATAGTAATTACATCTCTAATTTTGTTTGAACGCATATTAATTCACTCTGCTAAGATCTATGACAAGAGAGAGTTCTCCAGAGTTCATTAAGAACTGTTAGAAGAATATTAATTGCAAAAAGGTTATGCAGAAACATTTCTTCGTACAGAATAAACAAAATAATAAGAAGTTACTAGTAATTTTTGTGCTCGTGTAGAAAGATAGCAATTGTGTGCCCCAGAAGAGTCACTTTGGTGTGTATAAGTGCAAAAAAAATACAGTTTTTTCTAAGCAGCTTTTACTGAATGCATAGAAAGCCAAAAATAGCAGTCTCAAACATCCTAATATAAAAGATGGACATAATGAAAAAGAAGAAAGAGTATTTTCATGAGCAGCACAACCCAAAACCACACTTGAGAAATTAAAATAATAATAATCCATATTAGGTGGTCCTATCTTTAAACGGACTATAATCCATAGTTACCAGTTGTCTCAGTATTTCAGTCAGTCAGGATAAATATTTCATCACAGATACACCTGTCTCTAGAAATGAAGGCTATAACATTTGGCCATGAAAAGAATTTTTTTTCAAACAATATTATCTCCAGTGATACAGTTAACCCTTAGCGTACTTTTTAAGAATTTTCACAGAGACAAAAAATACCGTAAGGGGAGAGAACTAATCAGCAATCCTTTCATTTCTTAAATTGAATCAATGTTTTGCTTTATTAAATGAATCTAGGAAATCATCTGAAAGATAAACCAGACACTTTGGCGGTATATTTTTAAAGACCTTAGCTATTTCATTTGAAGAGCAGTGTGTACATGCTGAACAGCATAAGGATTTCCAAAGCCTTGTACAGAACATTAGCTTGTCATGGGTGACATGAGAGAAATTTCATCTGTTGATTTGTTTAGCTATTTGCTTTTCTTTGTGCTTTTTCTCTAGCTGTGTTGCTAGAACAATGACCATACAAAGCTATTCTTGTTCTGGACAGGGGAAGAATGACAGGAATGTCATTCTGCAGTAGCGAGTACCTTCCTTCCCCCTTTTAAGAAAGAATTGACCAGGATACAATTCCTCCCCGCACAAGATTGTATAAAAATTGTATAAAAATAGTTTATATTTTTAAAATTGTATAAAAATAAACCCTTATTTCTAAAGTATTTCAAGCAGTTCTGCAGATATCAAAGAAACTAAAAAGGTGCTCAGTCTATTAATAGCCATATTCTAATTGGATACCTAATTTGCAACACTGGAGTTGCACAAAACAAGTATAAATAAAACAGCAATTAACCTTTAGTTCTCAGTATTTTTAATTCTATCCAACATGGGTCAGTTACCATAGAGATTGTACCTACAAGATCAGCAGATGTGACTCAAAACCAGCTAGAGTCTTCAGCTCAGCCACATCTCAGTATGGCACCAGGATAATTAAAAATCTGCTGAAAGAGAAATGAAAGTGCATCCAAAACACTAACAAAAAAGAAAGAACAAAAAAAAATTAAAAGGATAGCTACTGGAGGGAGAAAAGGACTTTGAAACACTGGCCAAAAAAAGTGTTCTTTCATCAAGACAAGTTGTCCTGGCCAGACCTCTGAGCCTCCTCTTAAGGTTAATGCTCTGTGAACTTTTATGTGCCTTATGTGATTTGGAGCTCAGCACAGAGCAGGGCCTGGACTATTCGCCAGCTTTACTCAAAGTGTTTCATTTCCTAGAGCTGCACCACACGTCAAGGCAAAAAACTTATTCCATGCAGCAATTATTTTCAGCTGCCTATGTGTAGATCTCTCTGTAGTGCTCCAGGGAGTACACTGAAACCCTAAATTAACTTTTCTAGTCAATGCCTTATGAAGAAAATATTAAAATTGGCAGGAATTACCATCTTGTCCTGATGAGATTTTCTCAAGGGCTTTCCTGCAGTTTCCATAAAAGCCAAAAAAAGAGCAAAACCATGCTGTAGGAATGGAAGAGAAAAGAGACTTCAGGCTTTGATTGTCCTCCAAATTTTAGGTAGGATTGCATTTTGATTACCCTTCCAAAATCATTTATATAAGCATTCATATATACACTTGCCAGAGAATTTGTATAACACCTTTAAGTGGAATAGCTTTGTGTGCAGTTTTTTAGGCATCATCTGAGAGGCTTTGTTAAAAGTTTTTTCTGCAATGTATTCAAGATGAAATTTGTCTGCACAGTGTTCACCATTACAGCATGGATATTTCACTGAGATAAGAAACATTAGCTTCAGAAAGAGAGAAATGTGCACAGAATGCTTGGAAAACACACATGGTCTTTTCCTCTGCATCAGAAAATAAACAAAAAGTATGGTCTATGTCCCACAGGCTGGATCATGCCGTGCATTACCACAATTTTATTGGAATCATGATCATAAAGTTCATGTAGCATCATTCAGGTTAATGCATCACAAAAAGCTTTACAGACTAAAGAACATCTAGAGAATTAAACAAACCATGCTAACAGAAGAAAAATATAGAGAGAGCCATATAGAGGAGCTGGATGAGTGCATTATGGTACTATGTATGTATGTCTTTTAGCTGACAATTGCAACTTTCGATGATCTGGGACTCTGAGGTAGGAACACCTTCTTTCTTTCTTTCATCTCAAGATAACTCAGTCAGAAATACAATCCACATTACCTGTTAGAGCCAATGCTTCGAACCAATGTACTGCATTACTTTGAAGTTAAAGTAGAAGAGATGAGAAAAAAAGACCTGAAGAGATAAAAGCATAGAGAAAGCAGGAGATTTTTACCTGAAATATGAGCAAAGTTATTGATTAGGTAGAGGTACAAAGCAGAATCTTGGAGAAAAAGCCTGATGTATTTTGCTTTCCTGGGGAGGAGACGAGATTGCACTAAAACCCCAGAACTCCAGAAATGCTAATTGGTGCCTAGAGTCAGTGGGGTACCCCAGCAACAACATGGAACTCAGGTGATTTGCTTTGAACAAGTAATTGCAGCCATCCAGAAAGCAGTATGGAAAGGACTGGTTACTGGAGCCTAATGCATCCTTCCTGGCTCTTATTTCTGAGATTATGGGGATAGAAATTAATATAAAATATTCTTTGTACAATACTCTGGCCATGTAAATCACTGTTTCTTTGTAAGTCATATGCATTATTAATGGTATCATTCTCATGAAACCAAACATCTTTATTCTACTGGGCAAAACATGTAGAAGTTAATAACCAAAACAGAGCAGCATTTCTGTAACAGAACAATGCCATTCTTCTCTTTGAAATGAGGCCAGGTAGTTATCCCAGATGAAGCTGAAGTACATGACATGGGAGGTTGAATATCGCTCACACTACCATGCTATGTCTGTGTGTGAGAGAGACAGAAAGTGCCATTACCTCCACTTGTGCATGAAATCCTATTCAGAATGTTTCAGTAATATGGATAGGAAGGGTAAACTTGCCACCTGGGATTGTTTAATGAACATAGTAATTAGCAGCAACAATTAACTAATTGTTAGCCTAACAGGAGACAGTGCAGAAGCAGCCAGTCTGGCTGCCTGCGCTGTCCTCAATGCTGTATTAAAGCCAGAGTCTTGCAGCATATTAGGACTTTTATTTATGGTTAGAATGTGATGGCTAGATGCATTTTTCCTAATGCATCTATCTTGAGTACCACCACTGTCTTAAACAATTTCCAACAGAGTAATCAAAAATTAGCAGTTTGCCATTATTGACAGCACTTCTGATCAAAGATAGATTTTTTTTTCCTCCCTATTGCCTCCTTTCCTCCAGGGGAAAAAATAATTTTTAAAAAATCAAAAAAATCCTAACCAAACAAATAAATAAACAACTGAAACACAACAAACTGAAGGATATTGAGATCCTAAGGGTCAAAGTTTTAGATGAAGAGGACATTTTAGAAAGACCGGACAAGGCAGAGGTCCAGTATTCTAAAAGTGACTATGACTTTTAATAGCAACAGAATGGAAGATAGCTCTGGACCATGAAAACAGCTGGTATGAAATTACAGTCCTGCCCTAGGTGCACAGAAGCAAGTGCTGATCCACAGGTCACCATGGAAAAGGCTGCAGTCTCTGACACTGCCACTAATGCATGATGGCACTGCACCCCTACTGCTGTCCCATCATTGAGCCCAGCCTGCTGCTGGGAACCTGCTGCAGAATTTCTTAGGTCCTCTGATCTGTGGTCCTTCTTAGACTAAAGTCCAAATTTTATAAATGTATTGTAAATGTAAATGCTTGTCATCATTCTTTAAACAAATGGTTTTCCTTTAACTACAGCTAGCAACAAGCAAATTTCACAGTGGCTACCACCATAATATGTAGTAATCTGGACCTTTGCCATGAAGGAATTAAAGGAACCAGCACTTTATGAGAAAGTCATTTAGTCTTCCACCTTAATTGCTCCATATTTTTAGAAAAACTCAGATCCATTTCTGAATTAATAAATTATAAAATACTGGTTGAAATAATGTTAGCTGTTAGGTGTTAGCAAGAATTAAATAGTTTCTCATTTGTCTGCAGTTCCTAAGCATTTCTTTCTTAAATTTTACTCAGACACACACTAGTCAATCGATTAGTAGAACTGTGCTCCTCCACAACTTGGCTTTTTAATCCACAGCCACCCCCACTGTTCTATTCATCTCTTCACAGCTGCTTCCCATGCTCCAGGCACCACATCCCTCTCAGAGTGCTGCCAGCTTTAGCAGTCAGGATGTCTGTGGCCAAAAGCATTGTTTCTTTATAAGCCTATAGACCCTCAGGACTTCTGTGAAGTATTCCAGTGGTGTTGGAGTCCCTGTAGTCATGTCACACACACACACACAAAAAAAAAAGCAACTTCTCTCTGAAAACACAAGCAGAGGAGGAAGATGTATAACTTTGAGAAGGAAAGAAAATTTAAAATTCAGTCTACATAATGTTAATTACAGTCTCTCACCCCACTTTATTTAGTTTATTTCTGACTTGTCAACACTATATAATGGAATGGCCTAACATTAAGTTTAAATTTGGCAGACATTCGGTGGTACAAAGGACTAAAATCACCATCTCAGAATGTTCAATGCATTCTGATATCCAAATCTAATTCTAATTATGTGGCAGGGATATTTGTAGTCTGTAGAATTTAATGTAGCATACAAAACCTTAGCTGGCTGAAAAAAAACTACCTTAGGTACCAAAAATAGCTTAGCTATGGGACCAAAGGTGTCAGTTTCAGTTAATTTACACTTTTCCCAGGCAACCTTTGCTGCATTAGGATCATTCTTTCTAATGTAGCACTTATAGAAAAAATGTGGTCCCAGGAAATCAGTCCAAGGAGAGTTAGAACAAAACACATATAGAAGAATCCTGACTAGGCAAGATTTTGCATCTAAACTGATGGACCCACAGACTACTGATAGGGAATCATTCATTCTTATCCTCTACAGCAGCCACCACCTACAGCCCAACTCCCACTGTCTGGGCCTCTCTGCCTTTGCAAAGTCAGGCAATCAGGCAATAATGAGATATGGTCTATGTCATGGCCCTTTTTGACCACCTTGCCTTCTGATTCCTGATCCACCTTCTGCATCTATCTAAAACCATTCAAGGTTCTTCTTACTACACCACAATCTGATTGTCATGTAGTCTTCTCGGAGGTTTGACTTCTGGTTCATTCAGCAGCAGACATTCCTGTTCTTACTGTCAACAAGCCTCAGTCTGAATATCTATGATATTTTCACTGAATCATGACAACAACCTGACACTAGGCAATTCCTTTGACAGCACTTACATTGGAGATTTCTTCTTCTGGAGGATTGGATGGTGTGAATAGCCCATATCCTTCAGCAGGGGCTTTTTAGGCACCCTGGCAGGCTACTTCCTCTGACTGCTTCAAGCTCCACTATACCTGAACTGACAAACTGAGAACCTAAGTCTTCAAGGATATCAAGAAAAGCTCACACCTTCAACTGGCATCAAATTTTCTCAAAGTGCTATAAATATATGCTTTTTTTTTTGACTTGTTCTTAGGGGTAAGATGACATCAATGAGTTTTACAGAAGTTAGAATTTTCTTATCTACTCTTCAGTATCACTATATGTCCTATATTAGAAATTTCCATTAGGGAATGCACATCATCATGTTATCTGATTTTACCCCGCAATAACAATAAAACAAAAATCCAGACCACCTAACTATGTACCAAGAGCACATCACTGCTTATCTTCTCTATTTTACCATGTAAGCCTGAGATTCTTTCATTGCCTAAAGTACTTCTTACAGCTTATCTAGCTTCTAATGTGCTTTGAAATACAAATCTACAATTTTGCAATAATGACACTTTCACTTCTTCTGATCACTTCTAGGATATCAAAACTGAAAAGCACATTTGAATGGCAACTTTGTGTCACGTGCCCATGCAGTGGAATTCTTAGCTGAGGCTTCAGGATGTTGATAGGCACAACAAAGACAGAGGAGCTGTTCCATTTTGTAAGATGTACTCGGAGGACAAGAAAGTTGGAAATGGCATAACGCAGTTACTCGAGGATAAATTGTTATATAAGAAAGGCTTTAGGAAGGAGAAGCAGCAAGATTTAATACAAAAGGCTAAGAAGGGATAGAAATTTTTTGAAGTTTTTCTTTGCATTCTGAGCATCTCAGATTAACAAATCACAATTACGGACAATGGAGATTTTTATTTTTAATTCCTACTCAGAAAAGGCAAGCAGAAACATTTTTATTTGTCCACAGGATTGCACAGCTATTGACAAAGGTAGAAGGAAACCCTAGAAAAGAATCCATAGCGTGATGAAGGAGCTAGAGGCAGATTTTCCTGACTCCAAATACAGGATGTACTTTACTAGGTCTCGCTCCATTTTTTCCAAAATTTCTGTTTCCTGAAAACATCAACTGCTTGCTGGGAAGCAGCAAAATTTAAACTGTAAATTATTAAGATGTGTTTCAGAGAACTTTTTTGAGGGTTCATACAATTAAAGCAGATTCTTCTGAAAGTGTTTCAAGATGAACTTCCATTCATGGCTTGAATGCAAAGCAATAAGAGTTTGAATTTTTAAGTGGAAAAATGAATGGCATCATTTGTAACTAACCTCCTCATTAAGCTTTCGTCCTTCTTCCTTTAGGCTTCCCAATTCACTAGTTTATGCTAAGTTAAGCTTACAGTGCAGTACAGTCAAACAATCTGTATTTTCATCATCTTCCATTGGAACTCTCAAGGTCAATCTACTAATCAGTTCATTTTTCTCAGAGATCCACAAGGGTTGATTACCCCAAGGGCATCACTAATTAATATTCAGGTTTGAAATAGAAGACAGTTAAGTTTGATGATAATTAAAGCTGGAGAGTTTCATCCCCAGAAGCCCACAATGAAATCAGTTTTAGTGTTAGCATGTGTCTTGTACCACCTATTTTTTTTTCACTTTTACTATTTCAGAAATTCCTTCTGGAATCAAATGTACCAGACCTCTCTTCTGTCCAGTTTAATGGTCTGAGACATATTTGTTTAGCTTTTAAAATCTCTGCTGTTATTTCAGAGGTCATCAGACATCTTGCACATCTTCATACAGTCTGGAGGGACATCTGTGAAATCCAGCAATTTCTGCTCTTTAAATCATTTGAAGAACATAGAATCTGCTTCATCTTGCAGCCTTGCCTTTCACAAGAGGTCTTAGTGAGCATGTAGGTGTTTGGAGGATTAGAGAACTTTTCTTTGACCTCACTCAGGCAAAATTGGTTATGGTATCCCTGATACACAGACAAAGTTCACTGAAGACCTCTTCTAAATGCCGTAAAATCAGTGGGAAAACTACCACCTATTTAAAGATACTTCAGCTCACATTTTCCAAAGACATGAGAAAATTAAGCTTTATGTGTTGCTAATGCATATTCATATTTTTAGATATCTTTACCTTATGGAGTTCCTGCCATTTCTCATTTTCCCTCAGATACACAGAATAATTAGTCTCTATACACTTCAGGAACTATCAATAGCCTATTAACTTGTCATTTTCAGATTTATTTACAGGACACTGCATCACCCTCAGTGTCACTGACATTTGATGTCCTGCTATTCTCTTGTCTTAATAGGCCCAGGGTCTCTGAGGGACAAAGGATTGGAAGTAATGTGCTGCACCCATTAAAATTAATTGCATGCAAACATTAGAAGCCAGACACCCATTTCAATAATGAAATATGGATAAGGATTTTTTGAAAGCCATTTGTATTAAATTACTTTTATGAAAATATTTAACTTTTTAGTATTAAATATTTATTGCCCTTCTGCTTCCCCAATATGATGCACCTTAAAATTCTCATATTTTTGGTAGAACTGCAGAAAGTTGAACAGGCTGACTATTACCTTCAATGCTCATCTTTGAACTAGAGATGGACAAATAAGTCAGAGCTATGAACACCTACATGATGCAGCCCTGGACAAGGTGCCAACCAGTTGTGGCCAAATGAAGAACATAAAATTTCAGAGACAGATCCAGACTCACTTTCATGTTACAGCCAAGAAGCCAAGATAAAGCTTGGTGCCACAACAGCAGCACTATTTATCTCAACTGGGAGCTCCTACCATAATAGAGTCAGGATTGCCCCCTGCCCTGCCCCTTACAGAAAAAAAACCTTTCCCTCATTGCTTTTTTCCTTTGTGTTCCACAGGAATTCAGAGGGGGAAAACATCAAAAGCAATTGTGTATTTTGACTCCACTTCTCTTTCTGATTTCGCTAAACTTGATATTGACTTCAGCTTCCTGGGTAGATAACGTGGGAACTCTCCGTGTACCAGCTGCTTCTGCTTCTAAAGATCAAAACCAATAGTTCAGATTATGTTTCAAAAATAGCAAAAGAGATGCTTCAGCTGCTTATAAGGGAAAGGCTAGAGTGGGATCAGCAGTTATGGCCTTGAAATATTGGCCTCTGAACAGCCTGGAGCAACAATATGATACACAGAGAAGCACCCAGCTGCTGGTTGTGATCAAAATCTCAAGGGAAAGACCATGCAAATAAAACTCATCACTGGCAGTATCAGAGATTATAGAAGGCACGTTCACTACTCTACACAGAGGTGCTGAGTCGTAGGGATGAAGAGAAATTAACCACAGGAATATTAACTGTCCAGGGAAGTGGATGGTAGTTGCCCTCTTACTAAAGAAGTATATTTGACTAGGTGGCTGAAAAGTTGGCCAGAGGAGTTCAATCATGCTTGTGGCAAATATTCCATGTAATTAATTAGCATCTATGTATAATTCTCATTTAATTTCACCTAAATGAAAAAATACTGTCTGTAATTGAAATTAGTTCGCTCACATTCACTCCCCACTCCCTCACACTGAAATGGGCATGGATGAATGTCAGGTTTCTTCCTCTTCTCTCCAAAGGTAAAGAAAAGCTGGATATAGCTCTCAAGAGCAGTTCAGTACCTTTTTGGAAGTATCTATCATGTTTCTTCATTTGCTCAAGTGCTTCAAGGAGAGTTTTGACTACAGATTCAGTCATTGTCAGTGATAATCAGTGGACCGGCTCTGTTTCTTTTCTCTGCATTCAACCAAAGCTCATGGATGAAAAACAGGTGCTTGAAGTTGAATTCAAGCAAGTTAGGCCAACTGGCAAGTTAGGCACAGCCCACAGAGTTGGCTGTTCTGCTGCAGGCACCCAAGGCTACTGATTTAAAAGCCCATTTGGTCAATGCTGTGCATAAATTGGGTTCCTCAGATTTCAATGGCAAGCTCTCACAGTGCTTTGTAGGAAAATCCAGCTGGGGAAGAAAGCTACAGCACATTAGTTCAGCTACAGGGGTTATGGCAAATGCATCTACCAGTCTTCAGCTCTGTACATGAGCTTCTCAGAGGATGTGAAATTAAGCTCTTACTCTTGGTCTCTATCCTCAACATGTTCAATGGCTTGAGGCCAAAATAAGCTAGAAGGTAGGCACCCAGAAAATGAGAAACACACGCATGCTGTGTTTAAAAAATAAAGCTTGCCAACTTCCTAATAGAAATCGCCTACAAAGATTTTTTTCACAATAGATAAAGAAATGGAGAAGCAAGCATAACATCTATGTCTGTAATATGTCAGGCAGCTGCCAAGTCACAAGAATTTCCTTTTCTTCCTGACACTCTTTGTCTTATTGGCTGCACATTGTTTAGCATCTCCAATACACAACAAAGGCATCTCACATGAAATGATTTCACACCCTGTGTAAGCCTGGCTCAGTCCACGAGCAGGGACCATGCTGTGCTGTGAATGAGGCTCCATACGGAAAGGTACCACCACTGCATCATCAAACACACCGTGTGAGGCATAAAAGGACAGCTAAGATTTCAAGGGCAAGTTTGGTCACACCTACGTTTCTTGCTCAGGTTAAGACCCCATTATCCAAGCTGTCCTACTTATATTGCCCAGATGGTGCAATGACCTAGAATGAAAAGGTGAGCAAACACAACACAGCACGCAAATTCACTAGTCTGGGCCTGAGTGCCACCTGGGCCCCTGAGCTAGTATAAAAACAAAACCTTTTTTAATACAACGTTTACTGGTTTTTGATTAGGGGAATTCACAGTCTTAGTGCTATTCCTGTTTTGTGTGAAGCTTTTCTCAAAAGATGCTACCCAAGAGTGTGAGCTGAAAAGCAAGTTCTCACTGATTTCTGTGGAGGCAAGACTAAATCTCCTGTGAAAATGATGATCCCTCAAGCATGTCAATCTCCTCCTTAGGACCTAGACTCAATCCATAAAATCATTAGTCTCTTGTCCCGCTTGAAGAAGTGCCTCTTCAAGCACAGGATAATGTTGATAAAACCTTGTTTGACTGAAACATTTAAAATTTAGCTTGGAGGGTACACACTCTGAATGCTGCTGCTGTGTAGGATCAGAGCTTTCTTTTCCTCTTGTCCTCCATTCCCTAGGTTTTCCTTTGTACCATCTCTGTGGTGTGCCATTGTGTTCATAGACCAGCAAGTAGAAAATGGCCTGGGGTCCTAGGGGTCTACAAATTCTTACCACAGAAGAAGCAGGTAATAATTATGCCTCTGCATGTCCTGGGGCAACCGAGCCCAAGTGATTTAGCCATAGAGGAAAAAGGTAGTGCATTGCCCAGCCATGTAAAGAGTTTTGCACTGAACTAATAGCACATTAAAAATAATAAGAGATTGTTCAAAATTGGAATTTATTATGAGCATTTTCTTTCCATCCAGTGGTGTGGGCCTAGATGTTGAGTTGCCTTTCAGCCTGCTGCAGGTAAGAGACAGCAATCCTCAAGTCCTTGGCCTCATCCCCAGAACCCTCATGTTATGGCCAGCTCTTCTGACCAGGCTCTGCCAGATCCTAGCAACTTCTTAACTCTGCTACTGCATATTATTTTCTCATTGGGTGCAGCAAGGGTGTTGTTATTCCCTAATATTAGGCTGCTAGTGTCTAAGGTCAGGCTGAAACCAAATGTTCCACTGTATTCTCAACACCTGCAAAAGCACAGCCTAGGCTTGTCAGGTAGCAAGTTACTTTGGCTGTGAGTGGCACATCTTGGTAGAAGGAATGCCAGTCATTGGAGGCTGGTGACATTTTGTCTGCAGATCTACAGATTCTCACTTGTTAGAGTACATGTTGAACTTGTCTCAGCTTTGTAGCAATCAGCCCTTTTCTCGGATTTAGGTGAAATGGTCTGAAAATGGACAAAGGTTCATGGTGTAGGAACAGCAGTTTAAGAAGTGGTCTTGATGCCTGCCCAAACAGCCATCAGAGACAACAGAAGTGCCAGCCCAGAGCTGACAGAGTATTTCAAGTGCTTTGAGTACACAAAACTGTGATGGAAGTGACAATCATATGATGCCCCAATCACCTTTTCTCATTGGAAAAAGCTTAAATGCACAGTCATTTTCAAGAAGATAAAACTGGTCTAAGGGAAAAAGGTTTTGTTTGAGGGCTTGAGTGGTGTTCTGAACAAGTCAAAACATATTTTAAAGCAATTGCTCATAGCCAGTGCTTGCATTAGAAATTTCCAGGGGAAAATGAAGCATATCAGGAAGGTAGAAAGCATTAAAAGCATAGACATGACTTTAAACCTCTATTGAGAAAATAAAGCAAACTTCTAAAGAGTGTCATACCTGACATCATTCCGTCCTTTCATAAAAACTAATCCCTAAATAACTTTGGTTACCTCAGTCTCCAGAAATGAATGAGAAAGAAAGATTTTTAATTCTCAAAATAAAATTATGCTTTCTAATCAGTCTACAAAGATTTCAGACCCGAATATTTTTATTCTATCACTTTAGTGTTTCTAAAACACCTCATAATTTGACTTGATTATCCTGAAAGGCTATTTCTTCAGATAGCCTCATCAAACAAGGACCTTCTAAAACTATTTATATTCTTCTGTTGATCCTGGCAAAGTATGCCTGAAACTACTGCCATCTCCATTGAGCTTGTCCAGTTGTCACTGTGGGACCCTGTCCAGTGAATGGCAAAGGGATAGATGATCTCACACCTCCTTTGTCTATGTTGCTTTAGGCACAGCTGTGTATGGAGCACACAGCAAGGACAGGCTTCTCCCTTGATTTAATACAGTATTTTTATGGGCAGAAAAATATTCTCATGTAAAAATGCCTTTGGCAGAACTTTACACTGCAAGGCCAGCCTTCTTTTCCATTCCCTCACATCTCAAACAGCTGTGGTGCTTGCTCTAGTGTTACTCTTATGCAAAAAATGATTGTTCATATCAGAGAGATTTTAGGAATACAAGCAAGTGTGCATGTGTTTGTGTAATGATTTTGAAATACCTTCCCCACTGTCGGTGGAAAGGGACCCAGAAGAAAAGATCCAGAATTTCTGCAACAAATGGTGAATTAGTCAACTATAAGGAAAAACTAAGTTCCAGAATTTCTCTTCTTTAACACTCCACAGACCTCTCCTTCCGATACTGTGTCACCAAAATATGCTTAAAGGATCACAGTGAAAATTTGCAGGATAGCTCATTTTACACATTTAATAAATTAAAAGCCAAATCCAATGGGCTATGGGTCTGCTAATGTCAGACGTGGATTGCTGCAAATGCACATGATAGATCTGGGCTGTTCTGTGATCATTGTTTTCCCAGAACACAAGCCAAGAACTCAAGTTAAATGTCCAACCATGGCAGTAGTGAAATAAGAGTTTGTCAAAATCACTAGAGATTGAGTTGAGCTCTATAAAATACATTTTATAGCTCCAAGCAATAGCCCAGGTTAGGAAAAAAAAAGGGTCTGCATTTATTCAGCAAAGGACTTGTATTATTGCCAGTGGATTTGAAAAAATAAACATTGCAGAACTGCCTGAGTCTTTGGTTATCCAGTGTTGAACTGGGTTCTTAGTCATATAAGTCAAGGTGAAGTATTAATGATCTTGATCCAAGGAAACACTCAATCACAATCCTAACTTTGGTTTTATAACTTACTCCCATTGGAATCCCTTGTACAGATCCAATACTTAAAGGCACACATAAAGTCTAAGTATTTTCCTGCCTAAATCTTTCAAACGAGGAGCTAATATTTATAAACAGGAGACAAGATTAATAAAAGCATAAAGTGATTCAAACCAGGCAAAAATGGAGATCAATAACAGCAATTGCAAAATGTTTCTAATTGTGGAAGTGCAAAGACACTAAAGAAATGCAACTCAGAACTCTAGATACAAACATTAGATATTTTACATGAACTGTTGAGTAACAATGTAGCCAAAGGACAGCTTTCCCCAAAAGCTTGTACACAATATTGCCACTGAGAAAATTAGTTTAATTACATTAATATGAGTGTGAAAGTCCCCTTGCAAACATTACTATTCACATATACACAAATGCAATTATTTTGTGTTTAACTGACGGGAAATTTTGTGTGAAATTAGCAAGAAGAACTATTGCAAAGTAAATAAATAACATGGGAAAGAGCTAACTGCACAGTCAGTGCAGCAATGATCCTGTGTTCTATCTATGACTCAAGGAATGAAATAGGAAAGTTAAGAGCTCACACCATGAGCTCCCAGCAGTGTGATTGTTTATGTGCAACAAAAGAACTAAATAAATACAAGGAAATGGGGAGAAAAAGTTCCATCAGCAATTTTTAACCATATGTTTTTTAAAGAAATAACCTTTCATGGAGCTTTAGCTCCACTTACTGGCTGCAGATCAAAGTTCTTGTATATACTCAAAGGACAGCTCCCAAATAATTTTTACTGCTTTCGTTCTAATCTTTGTCTTCCATCTGAGCTCCCCTCACTGAACTTGATGCAGCTTAAATCTGAGACACAGCAGTCAGAATAAGTCAGTGAACTCTGCATGACCATCCACACCAGCATTCACCACATTCCTGGTGCTCTGAACTCCCCTAGGCTGCCCAGATGCTTCCAAATGGTTCCACTCCTGGCAAGGCTAAAAGGGATACCAGGATCAGAAACATGGCAGAGGCATGGCAGAGTGAATGCAATTGTGATTAGAGAAGGAGAGAGACCATGTACAAGTCTTTGCTGAGGTGCAAGATATGAGTATTTATCTGCATGAAGCACTGGCCCTGCCCCCTGACTGCCAATGTCTTTTTAAACCTACAACAAAGAGGGCCTGCCTCATACCACAGAGCCATGGAGACTGCTGTGCTTATCTGGCTTGGCTCTTCCTCGGCATCACAACTGGATTTGCAGATTGAGTTACTTTAATCCTCCTCAGTCTTATCACAGAGTGCCTGTGGAGCATGTGAGCACATACACTTAGGAACAAAAAATGCCAAACGTACAATGAGCTGCAGTGTCCAAATGTGGGTATGGAAATAGCTGGAATTCACTGAGTTACCCATATACTAAGGCAAATGGCAAATGGTGGACTCTGTAGGAACAGATACAACAGCACCTATAAGCGGATCAGAGAAGAGCAGGGCAGCCTGAACTTATACTAGCAATATTCAGGGAATCTCAGCAGTTACCCATTCAGGCATAGGGGAGCACATTTTGAAAAGAGTTACAGAGGACTAACTAGCATAAGGAAGAAAAATTCCTTCCAAACTAGGGAGAACAAGAACTTGCCATGAGTGACCCATTTAAGGGTGTTGCATTACCCTAACTAAATCTGAACAGCAAATGGCAAAATTTCCTTTACAGAGACAGAAAGCAATCAAAGGTGGACTCAGAAAGACATGAGACAACTGTTTGCCAAAGAAACTATACATTCATGCAACCTGTAATAACAGATCATAATCATCAAGAAGGGAAACAATGTTCTCAGCCAATCCCCTGTTCTTCAGTACTGTAGATTCTGGACATATGAATAGTTTCACAGCTGTCAATTTTTACAAACTTTTTCTGACCATCAGCAGGGTGAAACAGACTGGGGATTTCCCTACATATTTCCTAGCCATGCCCCAATTCTTCTGGGAGGAATCTCAGGAGTGTGAATTAACCACCTGCTGTTCTTGCTCACAGTCATGTACTTCACCCAAGTGCCTGATGCCTGTCACAGTGTGACAGATTGCAGTAGTATGTGCAGGCAGTGGGTAAGGCAGAAGCACAGGTAGTAGAAAACACTACTTCCATGATCAGTCTGAGTCTGCAGGGAGTCAAGGTTACCCCTTGACCTGCTCATTTGAGATATAAAACATTGCAGCACAACTATACTAGAAGAGCAGTATCTCTGATCTTCAGGTCAGAGTTAACTGAACCCAACATGACCTTACTTCAGTTTATTTTTCTAGTGTAGAAAAGCCCAAAGGCATAATGCAAAGTAACACACATTAAGAGGGACTACCTTAGAAAGGTTAGTTCTTCATTTAATCATACATTTAATTTATTGCTCAATTAACATACCTCATGCATTTTCATCCCTCTATTACAGCTGCAGTATCTTTAGACCTGGAGCTGTACAGCTCTCTGAGAGGCCTTTACTGTTATCTACTCAGATAGGTAAATCATTTTCTTTAGTATAGGCTGTCAGCATCTATCCTTCCAAAGGAGATGATAATTTATGTGGTATTTTATGTATGCCAGGTATGTACCATAGCAAACACCCTTTTTTATCTCCTTGTCCCGGTTTTTGAGACAGGTATCTGTCAAGGAAGGCAGAAAAAAATGTAAGCTCCCACCCTTTTCCCTCCGAATTATTATATCTCAAAAACACAGAGTTCTCAGGCAGAGATATGGGAATAGGAATAACAGTTCTTTACTAATATATATATATATATATATAT
>VWYI01047471.1:25751-45987 GCA_013399455.1 Anthoscopus minutus
TGGGGCTGCAGCACGTCCGGCAGGACAGGGGAGTGGAGGCCAATAACGGAGAGGAAGAAGCAGAAGCAGAAGAAGCAGCCGCTCTGTCTGGATGATGGCAAAAACCCCCTCTCCCAGCAGAAACAGCTCCGAGAGTGTCTGTGTTGCTCTCCCAGAAGGACTCAAAAACAAACCCACTCCCCTCCCCGCTGCCCCTGGGGCCCAGCCGATTCCTTTGTCTTTTAAAGTACCGATGATGTACCAGCCATCAAGGCTTTTCTCTCAGCTAAATGGGAAAAATTCCACTAGCTAAGAAACGAAAAGAAAACAGGACATGTAACCCCCAACACTCCTTAGCTCCCTACCCGCACTAGAGTTGAAGATCTGCCAGGCTGTGTGCAGGTTCAGGACCCAAGATGACAGCACAGATCCCCATCTCTACAGTCTCTGGCTCATCAGGGTATTTGGTTTCTATACACCAAGTAGCACCTAACATCATGTCCATGAGTAAGAACTGCAATATAACAGATTAGAAATTCAGAAGGAATGATCAGGAACTTCATAAGTAGACTGTGTCTCTAATAGATCAAATTTTCTCTGAGCACAGGGTAAAAGATTATGTACATTCCTCCATATGGAACTTTCCATCATGACTGTATTGCACCATACATCAGAGATACACATGCAAAGAGCTCCCCAGGCACTTCAGTTCAGCCCAGGTCCAGAGAAAATTACCTATAGCTTGTACTGAGCTTCTTGCTAAGCTGATCACGCTGCTTTCAAGACAAAACCTATTATCTTCAGGCAGAGTTACTGCTCTACCTATGTGTAACAACCTATTTAGCGGGCATGCAGAGATCTCAGTTCCATGCTCCAGTGCCAGATAGGTGAGATTTCTGTTAGACTGAAAAGCATTTGTAAGGCAAGTGAATCACAGCTTTTGTGCAAAGTGAACTCTGTAAACATAGACTGGCTTTAAGTGCAGCTCTTTTTTGCCTCTCCAAATAATGCCCACCCAACACTTCACATTCTTTACTAGTTCATAAACAGAAAAACTGGTGCCTTCACTATTTGTCACTGTGAGTGCCTGAATCTTAAAATCAGGGTTGCAGAAAAGATGAACTGGTTTTGAAACACATATACTGTGTGGCCATCCTTTTGGGACATGACTTTCCATATCTACATATCTTCCGTATTGTCTTCCATATGTACAATGAATGTACACCGGCATAAAGCTACTTTGCACAAGCAACTGCAATGTTCAGTTGACTCAGTTGATAAAGTTGAGATGTTCTGATTTTGTGAGTGGGAGAGTTCAAGCTCCCCTGCCTCTGTACATGGAACTCAAGGTCTATGTCTCATGTCCTTTTCCAGCATGGGGCAGAGAGGGTTTGTGCTGCTACCTTCACAAGGAAAATCATTCACAACAAAAGGCAGGAGAAAAAAAAAAGTCATGAGAGCTCTTCTAATTGAAATACATTGCCATAAAGAACAAGGAGAAAAAACTTTGAAACTGGAGAAGGGTTTGCTCACCCAGAAATGTCTATCCATTTAATATAAAGCCTCGAGAAGAAAATAAAATAATCTACAATATTATCAGAAACTGCTGAATTATCTAAAATATACATTAAAGTCACCCTGCCGTGTGAAAAAGTATAATTAGTTTCTGTTCTTTAGAGCAGCCAAATCCTTTAAATTATATCTAATATTAAAGCATACTGTACCTTCTTTCAGCTAAAATGGCTCCATACAAAATTTTAAAAATTAAAAAAAAAAACCAACAAAACCAGCCCACAAAAAACCCACTCAGGTCTTTTATTAATCATGAAAACTGAACACTACAACTGAAATTTGTTATATTCCCATACTCCCAAAATTGAATAACTACACAGGAATTTAACACACAGAAAGGTAACAATTTCATCAGGATGAACAACTGTCTGTCAGTTTTAAGACAGAACGGGATTTTTGGTTTTGCTTTTTTCCTCTTCCTTCCCTAGGCATCCATTCTGATGTTTCAGGTAAAGTTAACGTTCATGAAAGAGAACTAGTCAGGGAACCCTCAGGAGTAAATGGATACTCATATGCATTTATCTCTAGGTGAAAATGAGTGGAATAGATTGAAGGATACATAGCTCACAACTTCTGTGTAATTATTTAGAGTGGGCTTCTTCTTGTTCAGAAATTGAACTCAATGCCTCTTTATTGCTGAATTCCTACAAAGAATATCAAAATGGTGGTGCTGTATTAAAAGAGTATTAAAAGATGCCTTGAGATGACCAAGTGTACAGTTGTTCATTCCAAGTAGTGAGCCTTGTCTAAAACCAAGTGATCCATTGCATCCAATTTATGGCAAATTCAGATGAGACTGGTAAAGACTAGGGGATTAAAAATCAATTCAACACTTAATTGTAGATTTGAAAACAATTCTTACTAGGTCCTGAGTTTGATATGTTTTAAAGACAGTGGGGTCATAGGAGATAGACTGTCAAGGATCACAGTCCATTTTTCTACTTGCTGAGAGTGGAAAGAAAAATGCCTGTGGCAAAACAGTGACAGCAGTATTGGAATATCTCTTCAAAAACAGGTAAAGATCAAAAGATCATGGAAAAATACCTACATTTCATTTTTTGTCCAAAAAATACATTCTCCTGCAGTGAAGGGAAAGATTTTGGATTCTATCTTCTTTCTATGGAATTTATTGCCTGCTCGCCTACTCCAGCATCATAGACAGCACCACTGCTTTCCCAGCATACCTACTTCTTCCATGAAACAGGCTCCCTTACACAAATACAAGGGAGGAAAAGAACTTAGAATAAACTTGGTGTCACTGTTCCATTAAGATTTATCAAAAATGTAATTATTTGAAAGGATGCTGGATTTTTTTTATTATTATTGCTAATGTAAAAAAGGAAGAGGGATGTATAGAAAATAAGAACAGGGAAAGAAATCTGGGCATGTATCTTCACTATTCTTTAAAAAAAGGTCTTTAAAAACTCTAAGTGTATAGATAATTTAAATTTCTGAAAAATTTAATGCCAGTATAAGGTGCTGCTTTACACTGGCGTATTTTAAGCTCTAGGTAATCTAGGTAAATACCTCTTTGTTTAAGAAAGTTTAACACAATATCTAGACACCTAACAGGTCTATAAATCACAAGTACATAAAATAATCCCATAGCATGGATTCCAGACGGTCCATGTTATGAATTGACTGAAATTTTAGATCAAATTTGCAAACATACTGTTTTCATGGACTTCTCCTCCTCATTAAAACTAGTGATGAAGTTGAAGTAAAGGGAATAATGTAGATGTAGTTCAAAAGGAGGTTTCAAATAGCTCAGAAGCTGGCAGCAAGTGTGAACGGACCATCCTTATTTTGTGCCTGACAATGCACTTTGCAGCAGTCTTGTCACAGCCATGCTGCAGCACCAGGAGTACTGTCAACTAAATGTGAAAGCTCTTTTCTTTCTCACTTCTTAGTCATACTTAGGAGTTACTGTAGCTCTCCCTCCTCCCGGGTGAGATCTGACAGCCAAAGTGGGGCTATTGAATGAATCCCACTTTTCTCTTTGCTTAAAGTCTCAGCAAGCTCTTCTGCCATGACAATGGGACTTGAGTGGTACCTAAAGCTTGTGGTGGCTTTCTGCAAAAGAATTGGTAGTGTATACCTCTTTGGTATACACTCTTTGGTAGTGTATACTTTTAAAGTGATTGATTCTGCCATTCATCAAAAAAACCTGTTACAGAATTATTAACATTGGAAATATCCAGTTGGTATAAATTACATGTGAATGGAAATGTGGGTATATAAAAACGCCAGAAAAAGACTGTCAGAGCAAGTGCCAAAGAACTGGTGAGCATTAATTGCCAAAGCATGCTGTATCTGTGATTTTATGCAAAAGAGCAAAGAAAGGAAGAAAAAACTTAAACATAAGGTGAAGGTGGAGAACAGTGCTGGAGCCATAAAATACTCAGATAAGAAAAAAGTGAAATTCACGAATTTTATCTAAAACATATATGAGGACAAGAAAAATACATGACAACAGATACAAATACTTGGAATTCTACACAGAGGTGTGTATTTCTCACATTCCTTATTTTTAACTACAATAAGCTGCTACTGCAGAAAGATTCCAGAACGAGTCTGTATATATTTCCTTCCTTTTTCATAAGTCATTTTCTTAATCTCTTTATTATCTGATCTCATTCTAGCTTACTGGCATCCTTTCTTTCTGGGTTGTCAAACAGTGAAAGTGATATTTCCAGAGATCCTTCTGTGCACACTGTCTTCAAAAACTGGACCTTCTGATCCACTTGCATAGTTGCTGTTTGTTGCTTGAGTCTTATAAAAAGTATATAAGCAGTTTGTAACACATAGAGCACACTTTGCTGGTTGTAGTAGGACAATCTGCCCTGGAATGGGGTCAAATAACTCAGACAATGAATACCCTATTTGCAAGGCTATCAGTGGTGGACTGACAGTGGATGTCATGCTGGGTTTGGTGTTGAATTCTTCTAAAACCAATCTGATGCTCAACTCCCAGTTAACATCCTGAAAATGAAAAAGAGATTTGTCGGATAAACTGCCAGGCTGAGTTGAAGACAAATTGTCACCAAAACTGGGAGTAAACAAAATCAGTATGACTGGCAGTCATACCACTTTACACCATAAAAGTCCAGTCCGCTTTTATATGATAAGTTATTCTGAAATATTCCTTCCAGAAGAGTGTGTATGAAGTTTTCTCCCTTAAAGTTGGGACAGCCCTTCAAGGATACTCCTTGAGGCTGAGTGAAAGAGATCTGAGCATTAGTATAGTGAGGTACATCAATCTCTACTTAATAATTCTTTCTTTTTGATAGCTTTAATTTTTTGCTTTTATATACGGCATTATACTATATTATATTATACTGTACTATACACTACAAGTAGTTTTAGCTTTTACACTGTGTAGTAATTAATTTGGATTAATATTTTGGTATAATAATTTGTCATAATAAATAATTCATTTTATATAAATATATCTGATTTGCCATCTTTAATCCTGCAGGACAAGGTTACTTAGTCCATTGACACTCTGGGGCTAAGACTGGGTTAGCCATCCCCAGACTCCTCTCTGAGAAGGAGTTTACAATGCAGGGGTTCATCTTTGCACCTTATGGCTCAGCAACTGGGCTTCTCTAAGAAACTTTTTCTGAAGCCCCCTCTATCACCCACAACACAGGTCTGATGTTTCTTTTCTAAAACAGTAACAAAAGAAGAGTGAATAGGTCCTCAAAGTTGCTTAAAGCATACTGCATGGCCTTTGGAGTGGCAGGCATTTCTTCACTAAGAATATTTCAACATCTGAGACAGATATAAGCCTACTACAGTTCTTTGCAGCATTGCTGGAATATCAGTAGCAGGAGACTTTGTCTCCTGATGTGGAAGGATTTATGTATGCCATCCCCAGCCCTGCCACAACTCATTGTGAGCTTTTAGGTGAGAGGTTGACACAGTCATACCATGCAGTAGACACCTGTCCTGAGAATTGACTCTGATAACGAGACTGCACTGCCTGCAATAACCTTGCAGGAATAAAATGTGCAATGTACAACTTCTCCCTGAGGCAAGTTTAGAATAACTACTGTTAGTCCAAGAAGAGGTAGTCTTTCTTTCATCCACAGGACAGAACATATGGCCCAAATTCAAGTTACAGCTGAGTGAAAGACAAAGAGCTGCACACAATAGGTGGGTGATGCTGAATAGCTGGCAGGGACAGTTTATCATGCCTCTTGTGATACTAGCAGCAACAAACAAGTTATCTCACTTCAGCCTCATCTTGTTGGAAATGACACAAAGTTTAAAATTTTGTATATAACTTTTGTCAGGGCTTCTGTTCACCTTTGCCCAGGGGCAAAGGAATTGAAGCTTCTTGTCAAAGGAGGGTTTTCACCACTTGAGGCCTGATGAGTTTCGCATCTCAACAGACTGGGAGTAGCAGGGAAGATACAAAAATATAATTACCATTAATGAACATCAACTCCAAACATCAGCCTGGCATGCAGACACCTGGAAAAGATAAATAAGAGAATGAAGAATGAGAACCTAATTAATATCGAAGGCGTAGGGCTCAATAATCAATAGAAAACCAAGTACTAGGACCTGTGTAACCTGGGGCCAATGAATATTGAACCAGTGAATTTCTCTGGGTTTTGACTGAATAGTATGTGAAAAATCTAGCAAAGAGCATGTGTGACAGAATTAGTTTTTCTGCACAACCCAGGCAACGTGTAGATGAAATTATTTCTCTTGCACACCCTGGCCAGAATAAAGTAATATCTTAATTTTCAAACACTAAAGAATGTTGTTGGAGAGTTTTTGTTTTTCTGCAGTTTTGGTGACAATCTCATCAATAGACAAAACTGCCAGCTGCCAAGAATGAGGAGGCAGGAGAAACACTCTGTCCCCCATTTTGTGTGAAAAGTGGCTGGAATGCAGGAGGCAGTGAGAGCTACATAATATCAGGAAGGCTAAGAAGGAACTGGATAGCTGGTTCCAAGCACAATCTGCAGTGGACTCACAGCCTACCACCAAAAACTCCTTCACAGGCATACA
Organism: Anthoscopus minutus; assembly: GCA_013399455.1. Lineage (NCBI taxonomy): Eukaryota > Metazoa > Chordata > Aves > Passeriformes > Paridae > Anthoscopus > Anthoscopus minutus. The sequence goes on from VWYI01047471.1 coordinate 32,328, forward strand.
CAGAAGGGAAGGTAGCCAAAAATGCCCAAGAATGGAAGCTTGCAACAGCAAGGACCTGCAGGAGGAAAAGACTTCCCCTGAAGCCCAAGGTGCCCTTGCAGAATTGTTTGACGGCTCTGCAGACGAGGAAAGACCCATCACATCAGAAGAGACTGGAGTAAGGCAGCACAGTCTTCTCCCAATGGAACAACCAGCATAACTAAGAAAATGTGATGGGTGGAAGAAGTAGGCAGCTGTCCTCTGAGAGCTATGTAGGCATCCACTTGCTGAACTGAAACACTCTCCAGAAAGTTGTGATGCAGAGGCTCCTGTCAGGGTTGTCACTAAGAAACTACTGAGCTTTGTACAGTCCAGACTATTACCCACAGCTCTTGCTTCTTGTGGGTGCCAGTGATACAGCCAGGGGCAGTCTGAGGTATGTCAAGGATTACAAAGTTCTCAGAGTGGTGGTAAAGGACTCTGGAACACAAGTAGTTTTTTCATCAATCCTGCCAATCAAAGGAAAGGAGTTTGAAAAGGTCAGCCAGGTCTGGGAATTCAACAAAGGGTTACAGGACTGATGCAACTGCCTACTGAGACTATAGGAATTGCTCTGGGAAACCTGGTCCACTGAGGGGACAGAGAAGGTCCACTTGTCACAGAAAGGGAAGAGCATCTTCAGTCATAGGTTTGCCAGGATGGTGAAGAGGGCTTTTAAAGAGTTGTTGTGATATGTGAGTTGACAGGAATCTCAATTAACACTTCTCCTACCAACCTGGAGAGGGTAGACAGGTCAGTGGTAGAGCACCTGAAGAGCACCACTTGGCCATTTCACTATCTGCATCTATTGTAGTTTATCAAGTCTGAACACCATGGTGATATTTTTTCCTTTTTGCTCTGCCCCAGACTAAGCCAATACAGAGACAGGATGTTCCTGGAGAGCAGCAGGGGCCATAGAAGCAGATGGGGACAGGCCTCTTCCCCACTAATCCTGGTACACTCTTCATAACATCATTTCCTGTGCTTTGCCTCATGTTGTTAAAGTTCCTGCAGGCAAAGGAGAGAGGATTGCTTGTAACATGCATATAGCATGTGAATTGTGACTCCTGTCCTGATTTCTATTTTGAGTCATAGAAAATAATGTAGAGTCCCAAGGCAAAAAGTTCCTCAAGTGCTTCAAGTCACATTTTTAAAAAATAAATCTTCTCTTTCCCCCATCAGCTCACAAAACCATTCTCTGTTTAGATTATTGTATACTATTCTTATTATTGTTCAAATCAAGCCAGCAGATTTACTGGCACCACAAAGTGGAAGACTGACAGTCACACCGAGTGTTTGTTTCATATGTCCCTCCACACCTGGGCTAAATTGACTGCATTATCCCAGAAGAGCTGTTTTCCTTGCTTTTATCAGATCTTTTTCAATACAAGGTTATACAAAGTAATACATACTACCCCAGTGGAGCAGCTCTCATGAGAAAAGCTCATACTGAGTACCATGGTATGCTTTCTGTAGGATTATCTAGCCAGTGATATTGCCACACTTCTGCAGATTTTTGGTGACCATAATAGAAGGGTAAATCTAACAGAACTACTTTCATTCCTTATGCACTGGGAATGTGCTCATTGTGCAGCCTAAGCTCCCTCTTCTTTGTACACTTGAAGATAGACTTCAACTTTATTCTGAGAAATGCAACGAAGGGAGAACACCAGATAAATTGCCAAATGGAGAGGAATTAAACTATGCCAAGTGCTAAGTGGAGTTTACTCACAGACACATACGCCCATCACAAACTGTCTTGCTGCAATATTTTTCTACTAGAATGAAAAGTGGTGCAAGATGCATTATTGTGCATCACTTCATGGATCACAAGTTTCCCATGTACTCCAATGTGCCCAGCTGTTTCTGAAACACTTTGGGACATCCTAGCCTGTCTGCTCTCTGTCAGCAGCGCAAGTGTTAATGCATCAGATACAGTAAATCTTCATAAAAAATAGTGTTCCACCAAGATTTATTTCTTGGGAGGCAGACAACACTTTCCTTTAGGTTTTTTTTTTTTGTTTGTTTTGTTTTGTTTTCTTTTGTTTTGACTAAATTCCTCTGACTTCTTTTGAAGTGCTGCTGATTTTTTACACCACACCCCACCACCAGCCATTCATATGTATTGGGCATCCTTACGTCCTGCAAACAGAGCATTTGCAGGTCTGTAAGTGTGTTAGAAATAGCTGGGCTTTCAAAGCTGGCCTTGTTGGAATAGATAGTCCATCTTGTAATTGACTGGCAGCTTGATTTACAATGGCAGTTGTGATGGGCTTGGAGATTTCAATCCAAAAGGCTCTTTGAAATAAGTGAGGACAAAAGTCGATCCAGTGAGGCAGCTCGATTTGTTAATATCATCAAACAACAAGGAATGGTTTAGGCAACACAGCAAGCCAAAACAAAATGCACTCAAGACAGATGCATCCCAGACAAAGGCAGTTCATAAAACAAATCACAACTCCTGCAGAAATTATAGAAGCAGATAGAGGAATGAAGGTCAGCAAGGGGAAATTAAAAAAATTCATTCTATTCAGAAGAAAAGCAAGGAACAAGCAAGAATATTTAAATTCTAAGGATTTTGATGCATCAAATGCTTTATATAATTTGTTGGAAAAAGCTTCATAAGAATCTAAGTTATATGTTTTGGGCCTGAATTGGTGGCATTATTAATCTTCCAGTCAGTTTGCTTCAGAAATATCATGCTTGATCATTACGGTTTTTTTTGAAATCCTGAAACTGGTTAAACATTAAGAAGACAGGTAAAGGGTAAGGGAAGAAGATACTGATAGAGACCTTCATGTTACTTGGTTGCTTTCTGGAACAACTGACCTTAGCTTCAATCCCCAGGCTCTGAAAACCTTGGATTTCACAGATATTGCCTCTCTGTTTTAAAGTGAATAGAGACACTCCAGACAAACTAAGGTTAATCAGAACTAAGAGAACTGAGGGAAAATCTATTTTTCACTATTGCAAGAGCTTGTTTGCAGGTGGACAATGTTAACACCTTGTTTTCCAGCCACAATTTTGTTAAGTTTTACTGCTGTGTTTAGGCTAAATTTCTTTGTTTAGACTGACACACCTGAGATTTTCACTGAACTAGAATCAGAAATATTGTTCAGATATAAAAAACAGCAATGAAAAGCAAAGCAAAGCTGACTTCAAAATGTATCATATATTTTATTCAGAAATTTATATATTAAATTAGAGCAGTTTTTGAAGAAAACACAACAAATTAAAATATGAGTTATGATCTTAATTCTTCACATAGACCCAACTGACTGATTTGGATAAATTATTACTTTGCCTCTGGGATCCATCCATCTTCTGAATTCTGTGCTTTGCTGTTAGCAAACAATTTGTTAGTCAGACAATTAGCCACATCAGCAAGCAGCTGCCTAGTAATAATACTTTATGCATGCTAGTATTGAACTTGACATTGCAAGCCACAAGTGCTGTGGTCTGTCCTTAGGTGTATCAATCCTGCTGGTCAGGCAGATTAACCCCTTTGTAATTGGAGAATGCTCATACAGGCATTTGGTTCAAAGCCAAAAGCTTCTCCCAAGTGAACTACAGATAAGTCTCCAGTTATTAGCAATGTAACAAAGCCACCTCTGTTTTCTTGATGCAGAAGAGCAAGGACTTTTGAATGCTTGGTTGCAGCCAGCAAGAGGACCATACACCTATGGCCAACATCCAGACCAAAGTCCTACTCCTAGTGCTACAATTTCTTTATTCCTTTGTATAGTGAAGGCACTCTTCTTCACTCCTTGAGAAGGTTTAATTATTTCTGGATTTCAAATAATTTTTTTCTGTTGGGGAAATATATCCATACTGTTTTCAATGACAATATTTACAGAAAGTTTCTCCTTTTTTCATCTAAAAAGGAGTATATTTTTTAAAGAATGTAATTCTGTTCCAATTTCTGTTGAAAAATATTTTACCTTGGAAAAATCCGAGGAAAACATAAACCAGCATCTAAGTGAAAATATATGTTTCAAATAAAGCAACATACAAAAAGACAGATGGTGCTTTTCATCAATCTTAATTTTTCTTCCCCTCAACTTCACTCCCATTTTCTTCATCTTCAGATCCTAGTGAAATCTTCTTCAAACATATCACCATTCTCCTTCCAGTACTTCACATCTTCTTGATCTCATAATTGGAAACTCTCTTACTTTTCAATTCACATGCATCTCCTAAACTCAGCTTGGTACCTCTTTCCTGTTTCTCTATTACTGTCTGAGTGGCTTTCAATCCTATATGAAGTTGTGCTCTATCTTTAAGTCTCTTTTACAGTTTCTTCATATATGACAGCTGTGCTTCCCTGTTACAGAATATCATTTTCTTACTATTCCCTTGACTTAATCTGGTGAATTTTGTCTCTGGACATTATCGCTTACCTGGAAAAGAACCTATGAGAGCTCATTAAAATTGTGCTTTTTGCTCTTCTCCCAGAGGAGAATATAGGACAACGATATTAATTAAAATACAGATATATCCCAAAATCTCAAAAACATTCCCTACAAGTATTGTGCTCACAAAATTCCATCCATTCACATTCTCCAGAATGCAGATTTATATTTGAGCTGGCAGAGGGCTGTAGCCCTCTTGGGATTGTTGGTTTAGGATTCTGTATAGAGAAAAAGAGGAAGTGCTGCAGCTGCATAATGCTCCTGAGATAAATTATTTAGCACATTTTCATATGCGGATGGCTTTATTAAAGTCATTTAATTAGGGCCAGAAATGTTGAAGTTCAAAATCTCCAGAGAATTAAAAAATAAACCGAAAATTAATATGGGATTTGACAACAGCAGTTATCAGGGCACTATTAAGAGAAAGGAACAATGCAAAAGAGATTTAAATATGGCTTTTTGGTATGATAGAGAACCAATGGAAATAAGGTATGAAGAAAAAGAATAGGAAAGAATATGGCTGAAACAGAAGACTCACAAAATATTGGAAGTCTTTGAAAACAATCTGCAATGAGCACACACTAAATATGGTATCATTGGTATGTTGTGATCAGGGAATTGCCTAGACTAGATGAAAACATAAAGAAGTGCTTCCTCCAAAGCAGCTGTTCACTGAAATGACAAAAAAATATCAATTGCGAAAGAATAAAACATTGAAAGCTGGAGTTCCCTGAAAGATGAGATGCAGAAAGAGAAAGTCTCTCTGGGAAAGCTTTCCTTCCAGATTTCTGAAGTCACTGCTTTTCAATACAGAACTCTGCTCCACAGGAAACTTCACACTTCAGGACTGTCAAACCCACAGTCTGGGTAGAAAATGCAGTTGTTTAAAAAGTAAGTTTCACTCTAGTACCAAAAGAAGAAGTGGCAATTGTTTCTACTTTGTCCCTGTACTGTTCAAAGATACAATGTCTTAGAAAAGCTCCTATGAAACAATGAAGTATTTCAAAGAATGACAAGGGAATACAATGTAAGAAGGAAGGGATGACCAAAGCCAGCTTTCCTCAGAGTACTGGAAGCCTTTGAAATAAACCTGGAAAAGATCTTCAAGTTCACGAACATTTGTATGCTGAGATCTGTGTGGATAAAATCATTCTTTGAGTTCTACATCTTCTTTGCATCCATCTGTTTCTTGACTACTACTTCCAAATTCTACTTTGAGTCTGGGATTTTACATGCTGAAAGAAAGATGAAAAGAGAGATAGAAACTAATGCATAGTCTCAGTAGAAAGTTCCTGTGAACATAAAGGAGGGAAGACTGAGGACTGGAGATTCGCTCAGTGTTCAGGAACGAATCCAAAATTATGTCACTGGCATCAGAACTCCTATTCAGTTTTTGCTGCTGTAACTGAGAGCAGATTCTGACTTTATTTAGCTCTGGCCAAAATTCCTTCATTATAAATGTGTGTGCCCATTTTGTGAGTTCTAGCAACTTCAGAGAGAGGCTCTACCTGCACCAAAGGATTCCTGTCCTTGAGATGGAAATCTAAAAATAATCTGAGGCTTCTGAAGCATCAACATTCATATGGTATCCTGCTACAGGAGTCATTGTTCTCCAGCTGAGGTCAGACTTCTTCTTTTCACAAATAAATGTGAACCAGCATCCTGTTTTCTCAATTTCTACTCAATCTTCCCTCTGTTAATCTGTATAAAGTACAGTAGAAAATCCAAAATCAGAGGGCCATGGTAGAAACATACTAACAAAGCAAAATTCTCCTATGGAGGCTTTGAAGGTGAGCACCAGGAAACTGAGCAAGTACTAAATGTTACAGTGTTCTCTCTAACATGGGAACATGGTTATAATGCACTGGATTCCTCTCTCCAGAGCCTAATTGTCTCTGAAATGCTTATGAGAATTGGCAGCTGCACAGCAGCCAAATGTGCCATAGCACAGCACTTACCTGGTCAGTGTGTGGGTGCTGTTCTGCCACCCCATGGCCTACCAGGGGAGCATTCCTGTAATATTTGGGAGATGCACACCTTGAGCATCCTCGGGAGGAGCTGTTGGAGAGAGGAGGGGAAAGACACTTGTATCTGCCACTCAGAAACAAGATACCATGTGTGAGCTTGATTTCAGACCTAGCATATAATTTTTTTTTCCTAGCTGCTGAAAACATTCTTCTTACAAAAGAGAATGGAGTTTATTCAGCTCTTGTGAAAATCCATTGACTCATGTTAGAGATAAATTTGCCCCTCAGGACTCTAAAGAAAGCAGCCAGAGCATTCTGGTATGCAAAGCATCACTCCTGCTCCTAAAATCCATCCTGAGGCAGCATGTATTCTCACCCACGCAATGAGCAAACTCTACTGGCTGGTACTGAGTAGGAAGCAGAACAATATCTCTGCAGCTTCTCCCTTTCACTTTGTTTTTTTCCAATCACCATCCCACCTGACTGTATGGGAGCTGCCTGTCAATTGCTGCTTAGCCCTTACTAGACATTGAATGGAGGAAGACAGTCTCCTGGGTTTTCCCCCTATGCTTCAGCCAGCCCTGGTCTCTTGTCTGGGCAACACCAGACTCAAGCTTACCACCAGACTGTAAAACTGCAAAGGTTCTCTCAGCTGACACAGTCTGTGGAAACATAACATCAATCTCAATGGCCTCCTATTGGCAGTGTCTGGGATCATCCCTACTTCCCTGCAAGCATTTATTGAGGTCAGTAAAACCACCCTGACATTCATGTGTTGTTTGCCAAAGAAAAGGAGTGGCTAAAGACTTACATTGGAGGTTGAGTTTTCATTTTATCAGGAGCTATTTGAAGAATGCTATTTGAAGAGTCAAACGTGATTTAGTGACACAGTTCAGCAGGGATCAATGGAGCTTTATTTCATATAGTCCTAACTTGAGAGGCAGGATTCCTTTGCCTGAAATTGCTGTCAAGCTGTTTCTCAGCAGAAATGTGGGGTTTATGCAGCTTGCCACCATCTTCTCTCTTAATATCCTTTATCTGACATCTCAAAATTTCACCCTTTGAGGGTGCATTATTTGACTTTTACATAGAAACCTCTTTGATTCATCAGAATGCACTGGGAAGCCTGACAGTTACACAAAAGCCCAAAGTAAGCTCAAAAGCCAGGGTGTTCTTCGACATTTCAATGAAAACAATGAAATTTCCAGAGAGAAGTTCCTATCTTTATTTACCGCCCAAGCAGCCCAGGCAATGGCAGCCTTTATCAAGTTGTCAATACCAAGAATAGCACTTTGTCATTTTGGACCATCACTGTAGAGTAGCGCAATCAGGTCAGCAGACAAGAGCATCTGGTTCTGTCATGACAGCAGCAGTTCAGCCAGGCTGCTCTGCAGCTCACTGAGGCCAAAGCACCTTGCAGAGTAAGCCCCCTCCAGACTTTTTTGTTTGTCCTTTTGAACACTTCAGAGCGGTTATGCCAGGCCAGCCCAGCCTCCTCGCTGCACTGGTGAGGTTTAGTAGCTTTTCTTTGTCCAAAATAAGGAAAAGGAGACAAACTGGGTCATCACAGGTAAATAACATTTTCTTCATCCTTCTTCCCCAAAGTCTCAGAGTGCAGAAACTGGGATCTAAGAGCTCTCCTCTGGCTCAAGTTCTCTGAAAATAACAGCTGGGTTTTTATCAAGGAGCTGTAAAAGTCCTTTAACTAACATGAGGCTTAAAATATTAACTCATTGCTGAGACTGGACTGTGATTCTCCTGATTCAGCAGTACTCACTCAATATGTCTGAAAATGCTTATAAATTTAATCAGTAAGAGCCTGTGTGGATGACAAATGTAGATAGGCAAAGCTGTGATGACAGGGGTAGAGGGTTCAATATTTCCTTTCCTTATTTGTTTCTTAGTCAAATAAATGGCAGCCAATAACACTCCAAACTCCCCCATCTCTGCAAGTTAAGGGCAGCTACAAGATGAAGTAATGGTATGCAATGTCACCCAAAGCTCAGCTGGTATTTTCCACATGGAACGAGGAAAGAAAATATAATTGGAAAGCTTGATGGTTGCATGATGCCTATTTCTTATTTCTCTGATTACACCTGAGAGTTTATTGTGAAATGTTGCACTTAAAAAATATGTATATATGTTATAGTAAAAAAAAATTACCTGACTAGAGAACTTTTGAAGAAATAGAAAGCAATGAACCCTTAGGACTCACCTGTAGGAGTATTTCAAGTAGTCCTTTTATCTAGCTATTATTCTTGGCCACTTTTTCCAATAATTTTATTTTTGTACCAGAACAAGAACTTTGGAATCCAAAGTCCTCTAAGCAAAGAATAAGTGTAGCAATGAAGCAGCAGCAAAATCTCTCTATGTTTCATTAATATTGCCAGCCTCTTTCTCTTGTAGCCAAAGAAGAAGCAAAGCAACCTATATCTTTTTTTGGGCCATATATATCTTCATCCAGGTCTTTTGGTGTAGAACTAGGAATGCCAAGTTTGTTCCTAGGTTAGCACTCTTTAAAGCACTGGTTTTAATCCATGGTCCAGCTTTGCTGGTCTGTTGTCTGTATCCTCTTTATTCTCTGTGTCAAAAACACTTGCTGTAGGGGCCCAAAATAGCTCCATATGCCTTTTTTCTATTCTTCTTTGTGGTTATGTTTTTCCAGCTTCTCCCTCCATATCTACACATTTATTATCATTGACCCTGTCATCTTCTACATTTCATTCACTGTGAACACATCCATCATACAGTTATGGCAATTGTGTCTCTTCATATCCAACAGCTGCATCTCACCCCAGCAATGTCTGCATTTTTTCAATCTATGTCTATGAAAATTCAATAGTAATGGACTATAGTAAAAATTCTGTGGCTGCCTGTAGTTTTTCATTTTCTTTCATGGTCTTCATTTTCTTTCAGCTGGTTTTCTGCTCCTGAAGAAATTATTTTCTTTGCCAACTTGGAAGCTAAAACTTTGCTGGTTTTACCAGTGATTTTTTGCTTAGATCAGAAATGGCATGTTGTTATTGTCCAGACGGGAGCCCCAGGCGGGATTTAGGCCTGAGACATCAGCTGTTTAAACAAGTGAAACAGCTGTCATTAATCTCTGCTTCTGGAGCTCATAACAGGAAAATGGAGCAAGCAGGGAATTGGTTCTCAATAAAAGAAGCATCCTTCAGCCTGGCACAGGCTCCTGTCCAACCACTAGTCAATATTTATTGTTCCCATAGATCACAGTAGCAGCAGGTGAGAAATTGCTTGGCTTGTGTAGAGTGGACACGTAAGGATTTCCCATGCACACTACAGACAAATCAATCTTCTAGAATAAGACTTGAAAGAAGGATCAAGAAAAAGCAAGAAATGAAACCGAGGATGTTTGGGAACAGATCTTTTGTGAGGAATATTTAAGACAGGAAAAAAAGCCTGGTTCTTGTCAAAAGGCTTTTCATGTACTTCAAAGATCAATACAAACATGTTAGAGGTATGTCTTTGCAAAAACACTGATAGCTGAGAGCTACCTGCAATGTCACCTGCCTGCTGATCAGGCTTTAACTTGTTTTCCAGTACCAAAAGGAAGCCTACAAAAAAAGCCAAAGAGGCACTTTTTACAAGATCATGTAGTGATAGGGCAAGGGGCAGATGGCTTTAAACTAAAAGAGTGCTGGTTTAGATTGATTCTAAGGAAGAAATTCTTTACTGTGAGGTTGATGAGATATTGGAACAGGTTGCCCAGAACAACTGCAAATGCCCATCCCTCAGTGTTCAAGGGCAGGCTGGATTGGGCCCTGAGCAACCTGGTCTAGTGGAAGGTGTCCCTTACAACGTCCAAGAGGCTGGAACTAGGTAATCTTTAAGATCCCTTCCAACTCAAACCTTTCTGTGGTTCTATGTTTCTAATGTCTCATACTCAGCATCTACAAAAATCTGCAACTTCAGAATTACTGCAAAAAAATCAGTTTTTCTTAGAAGCAGAATAAAACATCATAATATTTAAGTGCTGTGGTGTTCAAATCCTGTGTAAAAATCCCATGTTACTACATTGTCTATCACAATCTTCTCACTGCTGGACCGTAGGGCAAGCTAGTCCTGGAATGCACTTGACTGGGCATCTCTGAAGAAATGGTTTATTGGGCCAACAGCTGTCTTTCCTGTTTAAAACAGAGAGTACCTGAAAGTGGGCCACAATGGAGAATAAAAAGGTTTTAATGGCTTAGACTTTGCTCAGAAGTTAACAGAGCCCCAGTGTCTTCAGATGCCAGGCAGGTTAGAGTGAGAGGCATTTCAATTCCCAAAAGGAAGAAAACACTTCTGGTTATATTACTAAGACAAATAGTGCAGTAAAATCAGTTTTGAGAGACAAGAATTGGTCCCAAAAGACTGAATGAGTAAATTTGCAGTACAATTCAATTCATATGCTCCTTTGGTACTTCCTGCTTTTTCCCCATAAGCAGGTGGTGGGCAGTGCAAAATGTGGCAAGCTCTTTTATAAGATTGATGGTTTAAACTTTTCAATTAAAAGCACATTTGCAGGTTTGAGGAAATCTTTGGGATGAAGAAGGGAGAGCTCTGTGTGAAGAAGAAAGCCTTATTTTGTCTGCCTATTCTCCATTCTTGTTTAAATTCACTCATTATTTGACCAAGGCGACAAGGCACCACAGCACATTGTTGTTGGGTGAAGATGTAACACCCAGCTCCTCCTCAGAGCAGTGTCCACAACACTGCCAAGGACATGGGGAAATGGAGAGTGAACTGGAAGTTTTGCCATTGTTGATTGAGTCTGGGCACCACTGTCGCACAAGGACTGAACTGTTGTTCTTGATCCTTTCTGTCACCCATCTCATCATTCTCTAAAGGTCTGCCTAAGGAGGAATATTCAGGAAAGCTGTATGACACTACGGGTCTGAGCATTTTTAAAAAGTGTAAAAATGTATTTTTGCTCTGGAATATTATCATCCGGTTCCCCTTCCCTCTTTGAGAATGCTGGAAATGCCACCACTGGTGTACCTCCTCTTTCAACTGAGGAATGTCCTGCTCTGGTTTGGCAGATCGGGGGTCACAGCCCCCCCACTCTTTCCCTGCTGAGTGCCACGGCTGTGTATGGACTGAGCAGATGCTGATATGCTGCTTCTATGTGCTCCCACATGCTGGCTTATTTTACAGACTTTCTAACACTGAGACCAGACACTCTTGATTGCTTTGCTGCCTGGTTCCTGACAGATGTTTTGAAAAAGACATTTCACTCTTTTTGCTGAATTAAAATGATTCATTGAGGATGACATGCAATGAATATTCAGATTCCCCATAATTCCTGATATAATTAAACTTTCTTATCCTTGTAAGTGGTAGTCCGTAACACATCCTTAGCGCTTGCTTTTTTGTGGGATATCAAGTATCCTTGATACTCAGACATTTATTTTACCATCTAAGAAATAAGATTTTGATTGAGTCATCTTATAAAACTTTTTATTATGGTCACAATTGCTGAGAGTCATAATAAGCAAGTTTTTTCTTTTGTTTTCACTAATTTACTGCAAATTACATGAAGGAGCACCCTATCAAGTGGCTGATACCTTCACTGCTTAAACAGTCAGGGGATGAAAAATGCCTGTTGTCTGCTAACAAAGAGAAAAGCAGACTTCTGTAGCCGTGTTGCCATTAGCTGTAGAGCTGGGAGTTCACTGACATTTATTTGTAACGTACTGAAACAACATTGTAAATTGGTTTGTCTCCAGCTGTACTTTGGAAGGAACGCGTGAACAATGTATATCTTTTAAATCCACCACATTTCAGAGATGTGCTCTTGTTGTAAATTTGGTATACTAAGCCACGTTAATGCAACTATAACTTCCAGATTACAGGTGTTACTTCAGTTAGTTGTCATGTTCTGTTAATCTAAGGGATGTTAATATAAAACAGTGTCTCACTAGCTAAATCTGACTAATCCTCTGGAGGGGCATCTCTTTTCTTTCCTTTGATTACAGATATCTTTACACCTTGATCCCCACTGAAGTGCTTGACTTAAACATCCCAGGTTAGATGGAATGAAGCCTGTCTGTGCATCACCACTGAAAGCCATAGAAATCGATATAATTCTGATGTCAGAAATACAAAGACTGAGATTTTTATCAATATTGCTAAAGCAGGCAGTATACATGAGGCTGGATCCACAATTTGTGATGCTGAAAACATTCCCATTGGAATAAGCATTGTAGCCAGATAGAGGTGGCATGGCCTGCCTGTGTTAATTGTAAATATCTATAAAGAGCAAATGAGGTGAGAAGTCCTTTGCATGGGCTTCTGTGGTACTTGGAGCAGGAAGGTGTTTTAATCAACAGAAGCTGTCAGGGAGCATAAGTCAGACTATTATTCTACCATGTCCACCAACTGCTAGCCCCTTGAAGCTTGACATATTCTTCTCAGAAAGGTTTCTTTTGACCACAGACTGTGTTGTGGAACAAAAAGTCTGGCCTTTCCTCCTTCTACTGTCTGCACTGACTTAGGTCTGAAACATATATGCCCAAGTCTTACCTGAGTTTCCCTCTATGGCAGCAAAGATAAACCCTAAGACATGTAGCAAGGATGTAGCATTACATTATTTTGACAGAGCTAGGATTACTTGCCCAGAGGGTCAGTCTGAAGAAAGCAAGAAGACAGCATAAATACTCTGATAAGGCAGATCAGACTGGAGTCCAGAGAAGAGTCTTTTGAGGTGAAAAGTCAGTAGACTGGGCTTAGGGCATTTTAGAAGAGGCAGACCTGGCAGCAGCTGCAACACTATGCCTCGAATCCAGCAAGACTCAGAAAGCCTCTGATATTTGAATGTCTGTGGCTGTTGACGATAAGCTGGACATGAGCAATGGTAATTAGCATCTGGCTATCTTTTGTGTGCAGTAACTTGGTTCCCAGTGCCATGGTACAAACACCTGAAAACATTGCTGTTTAAGAATGACTAAATCAACTTTTATCTGAATTTCCATGTGTTTCTTATAAATTTTCATGTAGTTATTTTTGCAACACCCTTATTGCTCCTGCAGTGCAGGGATTTAAGCACCTGAACAACATAAACTGACAGCAAAACGGGGACAGGCTCTGACCCTCTGAAAGTACAGGCTAATGCCCGAAAAACTCACTGTGTATGACAGTCTATATCAATTCAGAAATGTGCAGATAGGGGAGCTTTCATGATCTTCACATTTTGTACTGCTTTTTAGCAAGAAAACCTTTCTGTGTATTGTCCTAGTGTAAACTGTGAGTCTGTATCTTACT
>VWYI01047480.1:8791-22100 GCA_013399455.1 Anthoscopus minutus
ACAGAAACCTCAAGATCTGATAATGTAATTCCTTCTGAAGTGGGAAGAGGGAAGGAATTATTCCTAAATCTTTTCTTTAATGTTGTGTTAATATATATTCTAATACTTTTTTTACTGAATTGGAGATCAGTTTAACACAGCTGGTCCCCAGTTGCTAATACTTGCCAAAAAAATTAAAACCTCCCTTCTCCCTAGCCAAGATCCAACTCAGTTTTAGAAAACTTAAAGAGTTGGAGTGTCTGAGTAAAACTTCTGCCAGAAAAATGACCAAAACAAAATGTGGGAATATCCCCTTCTCTGATGTAGGATTTTCTACTTACAGTACATTTTGGAGTTTTTTCCAATGTGGACTTAAATTGTTGAAAATATTTGAGAAATTTTGCATTTAAGTTTTCACCATTACAGGTTCCCCCTGCCCTCCACCATGTGAATACTTCCTCTGCTTGCTCGATTTCATCTTCATTTTAACTGTGCCAAATGGACAAATCTGAGGCACAGGATTTTAAGTGAAAGGGAGGCAGCAGACAGGCAGCATTTCTGCCCTGAGACATGTTACTGTTTGTGAGGACAGACACTGAGCATGGAGAACCTTTGCCAGAAGATGCTGTCCCAGAGCATCCCAGAAAGTAAGCTGGAAGGCAGCAGAAGTTGGAAATTTCCATGTGGCATGTTGGAAATCTCAGTCTATATTTCAGCTGTCAAACCTCAAGCTGATAGCTAAGAAACTCCTAGGGTGACACAAATCCTCTCTCCAGGCTTTCAGAACTCAATTTCTGTAGCAGCAGCACATCAATAGCCTTTTTAGGGTTGATCAATTCATCTTCTCACCTATCATGAAGCTTCTAGACCAGGAAGATCAGTGAGCTCTAGCTTAGGATAATTCACATGAATAGTTCTACCAAGATTAACAAGAAAAGGTAGTATATAGACTTAAGTGCTTTGCTGAATTGGGGCCAAAGCCTTCTAAAGCATTTTAACCTCAAGAGAGACAGAAATCAGAGCTTTGAGCTTTTACTCTTGAGCAATATATTGTATTACAAAGTTCTCTTTCCAGATCCTGTCCTTCTGAATTGACGCCAAAAAGCAGATACAGGCTTGCCCAGAAAATAGCAGTGTTTATTACTTGCCCAAAGTTTTTCTACATCTTGTGCCATTTCATATCTTTCCTTTAGTTTATACAACATTCTGACATCGGAAGACCAGTCCCATTTCCTTAATGGAAAAAAGTAAGAAACCAACACCCTAGTGCCAGTGCCCACATCAACTCATGCACAGCTAGACATCTACCTCAAGCCAACTATAAGTGTTTTCTAATTTTTTTTTAGAGAGGCATTGGCTCACTAACTCCAGTAAGACTACTGTCTTCTGGCAGCATATTCCCCTTACCATGTCCTTTTACACCAGAAATACCTGTGTGGGTCTATAGAGCATTGTAAAAAAGATCTGACAACTAAAACAGTGTTTCCAAACCTGAGGTCACTCATAGCCTAGCAAGCAACTTCCTCCACAAAATGTGTACAGTAATCTTTAGAACTGCATGGGTTTGGAATATATTTTCAAGTGCAGGGTTACTGTCCTGTTCTCTCTTCACTTTTGAACCTGCAGCATTGCCAAACAAGATTATTACCTCAGGCTTATGCCAAGCAATAATCACATGAGAAGCTGGAGTTTTCAGAGCTGTACTTAATAGCCAGATTTTGCAAGCACCATTCAGGAGGCTGCATTTGTGTGCAGGATCTCTGAGTTTTATAATCTCTTTGAAAAGCTGCTCAGGTTAACCTGTTCAGGAGAAACTGCTGTACTTTCAACGCACTGATGAGCAAAGGTAAGAGCAGGGCTTTGCACAAGAGTGGGGTGGAGGACACCTGCCATAAATGGTCCTTCAAAAGAATATCAAAGGGGTTTCAAATGACAGCAAAAGTACTTACCTCATCAAATAAGCCACTTAAAACATATGGATCTTTCCAGAATCTGGGAAAAGACCTTCATGCTTATGCTTATGCTGAACTAATTATTCAAGCACATGGCTTCTGCCACCTGCAACCTGATCCAGTCAGTGACATTGCCGTCTGTCACTTTGGAGGAAGAAGTAGGAATGGGATGTGTGTGTGAGAGGTATCACAGATACAAATTATAGGGGGGAATTGAATAAACAAACACACAGGACAAGCTGGGGCAGATGACATTTCATTTGAGGCAAAGGCTCAGTAAGTTTTCTCTAAAAAACTTGAAGCCTTCTAGATTTCAGGTAGTAAGTGAGGTTTATATAATGGATGGTCTTATCCAGAAAGGAAATGCCTCTCTAATGTGTTCATGGTGAGATAATTTGATAAGTAGCACATACTCTATAAAACTCACTTGTGTAAAGAGTAATGGATTTCAAACCTCTTCAATAAGTTTGCCTTGAACAGTAGTTAAAAATGGAAAGCTCTGAGTGACTGCAGAGGAAATGATCTCTGGGCTTTTAGAATGAATCTCTAGATTCTTAAACAACTAACATTTTGTTAATGAGTGTACTAGTTTTTAAACTGCTGCAAAAGAGTTTAACATTTGTAAGCTGTTGAGATCACACAACTTGGTGACCAGTTTGATCTCCCTTATTTTTATAAATCACTGTTTGTTTCACTACTGCTTCTCAAAAGAAGCACCTGTAGCCATTGAGCTACAGAAGGTTTTCATTGAACTGGACAGAATATGACAGGAACTGACAGAGGCCCTAAGCTATCAGGCGCTCAGGCACTACACAGAAATTTTAAAGTGTGATCAATAAGAGCAATGAAACAAAGTTAAACTCCCAGAGTTAGAAAATATAAATATTAAGATAATCTAGACACTTAGTCAAGCTTCTGTCTTCAAATTTGCCAGGTTCAAAAGCAACTAAACTTAGCCTCTGCTAAATGCTATCATCTTATCTAAACTGAGGGTTAGTTCGCCACCATATGTTTAGATAACATGTCTGATGTCAGCCAGGGTTAATATATGTCTGTTACAACATCAAATAAAAACCATTAAGAATTACAAAGCCAGTAATGGTGATGTTGCTTTAGTGGTTGCAGAGCCAACTGTTAACTTGGTTCCCTGCCCCATCCTCTATCACCACAGGCTAGGAGACAACTCTAACATCAATGCAACCAATTTTGGACATATGCATGGTGAAACAGCAGACAGAACAGAAAAGAATTTATGCAGAGGCTTTTTTCCTTACAGCTTTCCTGTTTCAGTCAGGACAATACTATATACAGAATACTCTCCATAGCACAACACTAGGGACCACCATCCATCTAAGAGACAGCGAGTAAGGACCCTTGTTACTGCTTAATTCATGGTTGTCCAAAACCAGGACCCGAGCTAATTTCTGCCTCTTACGATCTCATACTTCCCTTTCAGCATATGCTATCCCTTATCTCTTTGGATAATCAAATAATGTCCATTAAAATAAATGGATGCCCTCAAGCATAGCTATTTTTTTTCATAATAGTGGACTACTTACCTCATAAGTTTTGCATAAATTGACCATTTACTCCCCCTACTGTAAGGAAATGCCCTTCATCTGAGCTTCTTTGGCTCCCCTGAGAACCCAGAGAGCTGCCAGAGAAAATGGCAGATATCTCATTTGTAAGCCCAAAAGTTTCCACACATTCTATGATTTTTTTCTCCTAAATAATTTGTTCCCTAGTGGGGAATGGCATTAATTTCCCTGCAATCCCAACTACAGACCACAGAAAGCCATTAGCAACCTCAGCACATGATCCTGAGGCATCCACAGACCCAGGATGGTAAAGGTTGCTTTTTGAAGTGGTCAAGGGGTCAGCGGCTGCTGGCTGAGAGCTGCTCAGCCTTGTTCCACAGAGCAAAATGCTGAGGCAGTGGGAAGTGGGCTGGGTAAATTTTTCCAAGCAAGTTGTCCTGTCAGAACAGGCAGCTGCAGGAGCTACTCCAAACAGTGACACCTGACAGGACAGATTGTGGCTGTCTCCCTCAGCAAAGGGACACTGCCGCTGTCATGGCTGCACCGCAGTCAAGCACCAAATCTGCCTGTGCCAGGACTTATGGTAAGAATATGAAGCATTCTCAAGTTTTTCCTGACCTTCCCAACAAGCTGAACCAAAGCACCATATGATTTTGCCTTCCCTTTATCCATTTCTGAGAATGACTAAAATACATTGGAAGTTTCTATTAATCTGGAAGAGAATTAAGAGTACTCACTGAACACAAAGAGAGAAACTTTAAAAACTTATTTTGTTTGAAGACTGTATGCCCTAAGGATAGTTAAAAAGAATAATCAAAAGACAATGCCATGTCAATGTACAGAACACTGATAGAAAATTATTTTATATCTGGTTTGCTCCCTCTCATCTCTTGGTTAGTGTTGCAATCAGGTAATCAAAACACTGAACCCTCCTGTTTTGCTTCAAAATATTAAGCTTTTTAGAAGCAGCTGTTCCATTTCTTTCCTAGAAAAATATTTCTGGGTTTTATTCTAGTTAATTTTCAGCTTGAGAATTTTTTTTTATGCTACAGCTGACTCACTACCTATAAAACTGCCCCTGTACTGGCATAAAGCCGCAAATCAAGGAAGTACCTCTTGCTGTCTACAGGAAAGAAAAATACAAATGTAAAATAATCCAATTTTATCTCACTATAAGAATACTCAGAAAAATATTACCTAAGCACTTCTTGAACCTGACATTCTCAGCTCAAGAGACAAATGCTTGACATGACATTGCTACAGTGAGAATGTCTGCTCAACATGCTCTGCAAGCCCTACAATTAAAAGAAATAAAATTTAGAACAAAGTTACGAGGAAAATTAAAACAACAGAAACTTGCACTGAGACCTGTTTGCTGTTATTGTCTGTAAATAATCCAGACAGGCCTCTGGTCTCTCAAGTGAGAAAAAACAATCTGTGACCGTGATTTCATTGCTGCTCTCTGAGAGATGGGCAGAGAAGGAGAGAAAGCAACAGATGGAGCCAGTGACTTGGGGAGTTTTAAGCCTCTTATTTGCAAGTAGGATTACAGATTGAGAGGGGCCACACTTCTCTCCTTCCCTCCTAGATAGTCTAGCAGACAAACAGTATTTCAAAGCATTAAAAGTCCTGTGGTTTTTCTGAAGGGTACATATGCAGTGAATATTACAGGGGAATATTTCACAGCTGAAAAGTGGTTGCATTCTACACTTCATAGTGAAAAGCTATTAAACACCCCCATCTGCAAACAATGCCCCAAAGTTGGCAATTCTCTATTGAATTCAGTTTTGTGAACAGGTTGACTGCTAATTCTCTTTCTCTGATGTGACATTTGGCATTTTAGGTACCCACATAAATCAGGTTTGCTTCTGGAAGCAGCTGCTTATGTGTGTGATGCATAGGATTCCCTCATGGACCCACCCTGGCCAAGATGAAGCTCTGTTTTCAGAAGAGGGCAAACAATGAGAACTAAGCAAGACTACTGAATGTCCTGATGCTTGACTGCAACACTGAACCAAAACCTCCTCTCCTATTTTTGATGAAGCAATTTCTTTCTACGTCTTTTAAACTTTCATGCTCCCTTCTGGAGAGTCAAGAAACCTATAAACAGTAAGTTTAAGGTGGGATGGGCAGCATGTGCTTGCTTGTTTACAAAGATCCCTGAAAAGCCAACAGACCACCAGGTGTTCATTAGTAGGAGACTAAAACCTGTTTTTCCAGAGTGGGATAGAACAGTGGTGCACTAAAGTACGATGCTAATAACATGTTTAGGCTTTCACTGGATCCTCAAACTTGCTGTGTAAGATAAAAGCAATGCAAACTCTGCAGATCGTGAAGTGCTGGATGGGTATATTTTACAGCCATGATGGTGGGAAGAGAAAAAGTCTCTGTTCAATTAGACTGACCATGACTTGCAGGTGCCATCCTTTTCAGACTGTCTTCCTTCAGGGAATGACCCTGCATGGCCAAAGCCATGCTCTCTAGTTGAATCTCTCAATTGAATTAGTAGTTTAAAGCCAATTTTAGTACAGCCAGTGCCAGAACTGTGAGTGGAATCTTTCAAATTAATTTAAAACAGCCATCTTTCATCAGTCAAGAAACCAATTAAACCAATGAGACTGTAAGGATCCATCAAGATTTATTAAAGAAGTTAATTTTTGAGTTCTGAGCAACTTTACGTCTTCACTGTCACTACTTGAAAATTACAGGTTGCAACCAGAAACAGCAGTCCAAGAAGCTGGCCTAAATCATCCTTGCAAAATAAACAAAGAAAATCCTGTCAGCTTTCTTTTATCCATGGGAGAGAACAGCCACACTGTGCTGAGAGATAATTCACTGCTTAAGTAAAAAGCAGTGATGGTAATGGAATCCTCCAACTCTCACTTGCATGTTGCCACCACAAAAACAACCTCAAACCACAGTATGTGATGACAAATGACCTGCTCAGTTCATTCCCCTGCTTTCAGAGCTTCCTCATTACTATTCTAAAAAGCTAAAATAGGGCTGGACCCATAATCAGCAGTTTCTTCTCTTCCCTTGCATATACACAAAATGTAATTGATTACTTGCAAGACAGCCATCAAGAGCTATTCCAGTGCTTACTGCCCACAACCCAAAGGTACCTTCATCTTCAGCTCTTGTGGCTGTTATGTTGCCCTTCTCCTGTGTGTATCACTCCATTCCATTTTCTTAAGCCTGACTTCTCCTCTAGCCATCTCAGCACTTTTCCCTTAAGTTCAGACTTATGTAGAGGACTGCTCTTTCTCCATTCTGACAGGTCTTTTCTCCGCTTTTCTAAAGTGACTGGTTCCCACATTTTTACTGTTCCCTCCTTTCTTCAATAGCTCTCCCAATCCAAGAAGGTGTGTGAACTGGTATTACAAGGTGTTTGACCAAATTAGAACATAACATGTAGGCTGTAATGCAGTAAGACTGGGATTCAGGTTCCATGCTACCTTGGCTCCAGTTACATTCTCAGGAATAAGCTTGGTTGTCTGCTGTAAATCTCCACTCCAAGCCAAGATGCTTGGCTTTAGTTTACAAGTCTATACCTGGACACCTAAGTTTACACGCCTTAAAATACAACCTGAGTGTCTTAAACAATATCTAAGAGAGATTTCTCACAAGTGGGAAATAATCCCTATGCATTTAATTCCATAGCAGTGGTTACACAGTGGTTTCAGTTTTCAGTTTTTCAGATCAGTTTTCAAGCGCCAAAAGAATCTCTAGGAAGCATAGAACTAAATAATAGTCAAAATAAGTCAAATAATATGAACTCCCACCTCTGGCAAAAGATTTGGCAGTTAGATGGCTTTCTAAACTAGAAGTGATACTGTAAAAACAAATTAATTTCCAGATATTCTATGGCTCATACACTACACAGACTAGACTGCAGTTTTTCCGACTCTATAGTGCATGAAGCACTCATTTCACTCCTGAAACACTTTTCCTTTTATCCGCCTCTTCAAAACCCTTCAGTACAGCAACAATTGCCTTCACCTGCTTCCGTAATGCCTTTTTAAGTAGTCTCTTTCTAGCCCTATTCCCTCCCTGTCTTGACATATACCACGCCTACTTTGGCAAAGGCTTTGCTGAACCGAGTTTTTGATTCAGTTCTTGCTGCAGCACAGTTGTCTGCAAACTTCTCTTCTTCCCATACCCCCTTAAAGAAGCTTTACAAGTTCTCTCTGATCTGCATGGCCACACAGCAGGTTGAAGAGAAGTACACTGCATGTTGGCAAATTATCTATAAACACCTAGCTTTCTAGCATGCTTGCTTGCAGCATGACTCAAACCACAGAACTCTTACACAGCAGGAAAACAGCCTTAAGAACAGGATTTATATCTGACAGACATCGGCATTTTCTTGGGCTTTAATTTCTTCAGAACTTCTTTTTTGAACACAGCAAGTAAAACAAGCCTCAAGATCAAAAAGACTTTAGTACACAGGACTAATTTGATTTGTGTTTGTTTGCAGCATTAGCAGAGATAATGACAGTTAACAGCCACACCATCTCCCAAGTCTCTTTGATAAACTAATCCTTTACCTCTTTACGTCCTTTATTTTCTTAATGCTTCTTCTGTTCTTAAAACTTCTTAGGAAAGGAGGATGCTTGAATCAGGAGATGCTAGAAGAGTGTTGTATTTGATGACAGCAGGCATCCTAAAGGATGTTTGTACTTTTCCATGTCAGACAAATGATTATTTCACATAAACATTGAGTATGGACCTTCAAGAAACGCCTTAATTCTAAGGATATGTTTGTGCTACTTACAGAAGTATTAAACTTAAATATTAACATTTCTGCAAAGACAAACCCAAAACCAGCCAGTGCTGAAAAGCCTTCTCTGTGTATCTCGTCACAATCAGCCCACAGGAACTTAAACATTATTTCAGTTACCTGCAACATTAAATGCATTGCAATTACCAAAGCTGACATTCACTAGAGGGTCAACAAAAGCTAAAAAAATTAATTTTTCCATCCATAAAGGTCACACTCTCCAAGTGTAGACCAGTGACAAGCAGCCTTCAGAGGTGGGTCTGTACAAACCTCATGAAGTTCACCAAGGCCAAGTGCAAGTTCCTGCATGTATGTCAGGGCATTCCCTCTAATTTTGTAGCCTTCCTGTTCATAGATCCAGTATGTTTTCTTATACAAAATATCCCTGTTTTCTCAGTTGTCTCCCATCTCTACTTTTGCACATACAAGGCTATGCCATGCTACAAGTTCAATGCTATGAGTCCCCTCTTCTGCTCTAGGCTAAACACCGTGCTGAATGTACAAAGCTCATTTATTCCTTCCTCTACCTGAGGAACTCTAACTCTACACTAACTTAACAAAAGTTAATACAGTTGAAAAAAAAAGCTGGTGATTTCTAACACTTGGATACCCATTAATTCCCTGTCTGATTTGACAAAAACCTTTTCAGCAACTGCAATCCCTAAATGCAACTCTAGATCATCAATGCTTACTGCAAAAATTCGACACTACTCTCTCTTGACAGATATTATTATCCATCTTTCTTGGGGCTAAAATTTCCATCTAATAGTATCTCTAGCCTGAAAGGATTATTTTTGGTCTTTGCCTTCCCCTTCACTTGCCTGAAGGAAAGAAGCTAAAGTCCTGTATGCACATAATTAGATGTATTTCTACTCTTTAAAATATTGCAGGGGCACTTTCTGTTAGATTTTTATGAGATTTATTCAAAGAAAGGCAGCAGCATCAGAATTATTTAGTCTGACATGCAAAATATGGGTCCTAAACACTGAGATGGATCATCATTTCTCTCAATTACATCTGGTAGTTTGCTTTTAAGAGACTGTTCACATTCATATCAAGAAGCTCAGTTGGATAGCCTTAATCCTCTGTGCTTCCTAAAAATTACCCTGCAGTCACAGGGTTGGATAACCCAGTTTACTTGCACATATTGTAATCTTATGACTTCATGGCAATTACAGCTATAAACTTCTACATTCTAATTTACCATTCAAAACTAGAAATACAAAAGCCACCTTCTGAAATAGAGGAAAACAAACTGTGTCAAAGAGGTAACCATGTAACTATTTGACATATAATTGCTCCTCACTTTCAGCAAACATTTTTACAGATGACCATGGTTTTCATTATCACTGTTTTGCCTCAAGAGAAATCTAGATGCTAAAAGAAATTATAGCCTTAACCAAAACCATCACACATCAACCACTTGTATCTCTGATAAAATGCTTTTTTCTCTGAAGTGCATCCGGGAAGCTGCCTAAAATTGGAAACATTAGAGGAACCACACAGAAGCAAATGCAGTTTGAGTGTCAGACGACCATTTTCATGCAAATGTACTAAAAGCCTGTGGCTATGAGCTGAATACTTAGGGGCTTATTAGCCATTTAGAAAAAAATGCAAGCATATCTGCACCTTTCAACCATCTCTTTACAATGCATAAATGTGCCTCTCATCAAAACATTTAAGCCATCTTTCAGCAGACTAACTAACATTTTAATAAAATGACTTCTCTCCCTAAAAAAAAATAATTTTTCCCCCAAGCATGATAGCAGACCATCACATAACCCAGGATATGTTAGGCTGGGAATCAACAACTAAGTTCACTGGGAGAATCAAACAAAAGGAAGATTTTATCTAATAAGATATAAATTTTTATTTGAAAGAAAGCCATTTATCTTTGGTGATCCTAAGAAAGCTGACCTACATCCCATGACTCTTTCCAGAAAGTTTAAAGAAAACAAATGTTTCATCATAACTAATGTTGTGGTGTGTTTTGTTCATAATGGTTTGTTTTATTCCCTTCTGTATTGCTGACTTCTATCCCCACAGTTTAGTTGGTTTACCCCAAGATGTAACTCTCCATGGTGTTGGTTTCTCCCTAAATTGTACCTCCCCATTCAGTTGTCAATCTACTCTGACCTGCCCCTTATTCCCGACCATTCCCTGTTCCTCCTCCCCTCAGATGTCAATCCTCCCTTATGCCAACCCCTTATTCCAGTGCCATCCCTGTCCATCATTGTAAATCCTGCCCCTTTACCCAGAAAGTTCCTCGTCTCCCTTCCCATTGGACTCTCAATCCCACCGTGTACCTACCCCTTGTTCTGGACCCTTCCCTGTCAATCCCCTTCTCCTTGAGGCCCCTGTGGCCCACATGACTTGCCCTCTCCTCCCCCTTATCCCCACTGGTCCTTGAATTGTAATCCCCTCCTTTTGCTCCTCCCTCCAAGAGTTCCTACTGGTCAAAGAATTGTACCCGTCCCTTGAACCACCCCCATATAAAAGTACCTGCAACCCCAATTTCTGTGCTCTTCTGTCCCCGACCCCTTCAGCTTCAATAAACCTTTCCTTGCTGGAGCCTCACACAGAGAGCCTCCTGCTTCTCCTTTACTTGGTCCCAGATGTCGGTGAATATCCTGCACTGGTGGGCAAGTGGCTCAAAAGGTTCTGCCTTTGGTGGATCTCTAACCAGGGCAGTTCCCCACGCCTGGCATGGCGCCAGTGCCTTCATTTGAGCTAGCCCGGGCTCCGGTGAGCCACATCAAAGCCAGTTTACCCCCAGTCACCTTTCTGCAGAGGTCTTCTTGCTTCAGCTACAAGAAGCATTGCAGGCTCTCATCCTGATGTGGCATCAGGACCACCTGGATCTCTGCACAGCTGGCTGTAAGCATTCCTGGAGTGTATCAAGGACAACTTCCTGGTCCAGGTATTAGACAAACCAACCAGAGGAGAAACATGTGCCACACTGTTTTCTTGTCCTGAATATTGTAAGGGGACATTGTGAACAGACATTGACTGCTTGTCAATGTAATTGAATTGTTAGCCATCCTCTGCCTTCTCAATCTCCATGAGTTCATCCAGTGCGGCCATGTGTGACATGAAACCATTGGAGCAGGTGTTCTCACTCATGGTCACTATTTAATGTAACAAATGTACTGCCCTAATTTTCAGAGCTCTCTTCCGAAATTTGGATACCACCTCCCAATCAGAATATGTCTGGGGATTTCTCTCACAAAAAATGTATCAAGATAGATTTTTGCTGGCCTTTGCCTCCCACAGGCAGAACGTCATCTGCAGCGCCAGCAGTGGGGTTAGATGATTTTATTCTCAAGCAAAGGTACACTCACCTACTTTCAGGAGCTCACATCCCAAATTTGGATACCATCTCTAGAACTGAATACAGTAGGGATTGCTTCTGCACCAAATGTACCAGAAGGGAAGCTGGTGCTGGCTGTTACCTTCCCTGGGCAGCACATATTTGCACATATCCTACACTGGCCTGGGTTCTTTCCTTCCATCCTGACACCACTGCCAGAAGCCTTCCTCTAAAATTTGGATACTACCTCAAAAATGATGTCATGAAAGAGCATGACAGCTATTTTATCTAAATTTTGGAAGCAGGCCCCTGAAAATTATGGAAGTCCTTTTGTTTTGTCAAGGCAAACTCCTATCCCTAGTCTAAATAGTGAAAATGATAGAATGTCCAGGGGAGGAAAAGGCCTGCAGCAGCTTTCTATCCTGGCACATTTTGTGTGGAAACAATCCCCCAGCATCTTCAGTTTTGCAGGCAATATACCAGTTTGGCTCTAGTGGAGTATTCAGTGTTGAATCTTGGCTCTGCAAAGTCAAATATGGTGCATAGACCTGAGCAGGAAAGTGCATAGCGCCGGATTTTGTGATGCAGTTCAAGAGGTGTGACTTAAACGAGGAGCCTTCATTAGCTTTCTCAGCAGGCACATGAGTGAGGCGCAAATTAAGGGTTGTAAATAGAAGGTCAAAGTCAGCAAAAGCCTTTTGTCATGGCCTATTTTGTTTGTCAGTAATGTGTAGACGTTTTCAACCTTGGATCTGCACTTTGGATTGATTAGAGAGCAAGTGGCACATTTAATTCTTTTGCAAGTACACAGCGTCATCTGGTGGAGCTGAACGGGGATGGTGAGATGCTTAAATACATCAGCTTTTTTTCCTTGCACCTTCAGAGTGGAAGCAGTTCGTTGAGGGGTTCAGTTTCGGATCTTGGCACTGCGAGAGTGAAAGGATGTGCTCCCACACTTATCTGTTAAGGAAAGTGGATAGTCTCAGTTTTGGTGGTACAGGTAACATCCAAAAGTGAATGGGTTTTGCTGTCTTCTACTTCTTCTTACCAGCCTGTTATCTGAACCTCCTCGAACTTTTTTGGGCATATGCTGTTGCTTGTTGTTACATAAGTTGCCAAAAAAGCCGCACTTGTAGTCTTCTTTATCTCTTTCTCCACTGGTTCCAGCTACATTTATCATCCTGTGTACATACCTTTACATTCTTATATCTTTTTTTGCTAGTTTGTCTCTGAACTCTGTTCAGCAGCTTCAGGGGAACTGAAAATTTCTATTCTGTATGTTATTTATCAGGGTGTTGTGGGTTTAGAATTAGCTAAACTCACTAGTACACTTATTTATTTGTCTGTTGTGAGATATGATTTTAGGAGAAAGGAAAAACAGGCTCAAACTTAGACCATAAGGAAAGTTTATTAACAAAACTAAAAAAACAAAATGAAAAGGAAAAATCAAAATGAAACTTCTAGAACACTTCTCTCCCTGCCCACTTTTCTCTTTTCCACTTGACAACATAAAACAAAATCTGGGATTTTTAAATCAGTTATCACTTCTACAATAATCTTTCTTCAATTCGCATAGGGCGAGAAGTTTTCTTTTTCAACACTTTGGAGATATGTTCACAAGAACAGTTTTCTTGTGGCTTTGCCTGGTTTAGAAAACTCTGCTGTTGTGAAACTCCTCCCATTTTCACAATTGAGTCAATGGGTCATTGTCAACTTATGGGGTGTCATTTTTAAAGATGGGCTGTTCAAA
>VWYI01047480.1:22455-40190 GCA_013399455.1 Anthoscopus minutus
GGCACAGCCAGAGGCGAGAGTGGCTGGAGGCAGAGCCTGGACCCCGCTCTGGCTGGAGGGGCTCCTCTGCCCTTTCAGCCCGCCCGAGAGCCGCTGAGGGTGGGGGGGCGGCCCGGCCCGGCCAGGCCCTGCCAGGCTGCGCTGGAACCAGGCCGGGCCTCTTTCCCCCCCCCTTACAGCCCCGACACCTTCAGAAGCCGGAAGCCAGAGAGGATGAGTTCAGAGTTTCCCAGGCTTTAAAATGGGTGTTCATGGGGGTAGATTCTGATTTCTAATGGTTTACAAAGCTGTCAGTTCTCAGAACTGGGCAGCTATTGGCTCTTTCTGAAGCTCCCAAGAGCCTCTCTCAGGAGAACTATTTCCGCAGATGTTTTTCCTTCCTTCCTCCCCAATATTAACTAATGTCAAACCAGCACACAGGGCATAAATGACAGGAAATATAAGACAAAAAGGGTGGGAAAGGCGAAGTAATTGGGTTTTCAAGCATGAAGTAATTGGCTGGTTATGCAGAAATTAATTGCAAATTTATTAACAGCTTTGTGCAACAAAGGAGAGATATTGTCCTGCATTTTGAGAAAACATCTGGCAGAAAAGAGATTTTTGGGGTCTGAAATGTCACAGTCCTGAAAGGCAATTGCTTTTCTTTTTACAGGCACATCTTTTCCCAGGGAAATTCTGTATTAACATAATAAAAAATTCAGCTTCTGAAATGAGCAGAGCACAAAGGCCTGTAGGAGAACTGTGTCTAGAAAGGCTTTCCCTACTATCTGGAATGAGATGATTTGATTGCAGGACTACCCCTCACTGTTGGATGCAAATGAGTGAAACTGTAGGTCTTGAACTGCTCTTACATTTCGAATTCATGATGTTGCTCCCACTCTTCAAGGAATTTGATTTACTTAATTTAGCAATATGGGTGTAATTTCTGCTGTTTATCTCATTACAAAAGACTGGGATAAAACTCCATCATTTTGCAGAGACAATAAAATGTGTTTCACTCTATGGATTTTATTCCCTTCCATTCCATTCCATTCCACACCATTCCGTTGCATTCCATGACATTCTATGAGGTTGCATTCCATTCCATTCCACTCAATTTGATTTATTTTCATTCCAATTAATTTAATTTAATTTAATTCTATTTTATCACATTCCATCCCATAGCACTCTATAAGATTCCATTCCATTCCATTCCATTCCATTCCATTCCATTCCATTCCATTCCACTCTGTTGGAATCAATTTCATGCAATTCCATGTCATTTTAGGATGGTCCATGCCATGCCATGCCATGCCATTCCATTCCATGCCATTTTAAGATGTACCATCCAAAACCATCCACTCCATTCCATTTAATTTCAATTAGTTTCCTAACATTCCATTGCATACCATTCCATTCCATGTCCTTGCCTGCCGTTCCTTTCCACTCTGCTCCATTCCATTTTGTGCTGTCCGATGTTTTTCCATGTCTCTCTGTTGCATTCCATTTTATTTAATTCCATTCTGTTCCAGTTTATGAATTTTTATTCCATTCCATGCCATTCTATGAACATTTATTGCATTGCATTCCATTTCTGGAATGGTGGGGCAGGGACAATCTCCATCTCTGATGAAGTGGTTTGGATACCTCAGCCAGCCTTCTTTCTGGCTGCACTTATTTTGAGCCTCAAACCAATCTTTTAAAAGCAGAGGAGATGTCAGGGAGTGAGGACAGAATTAGTGTCCCTGCCTGTCTTAAAATGCTCCTGGCTGCAGCGGTGTTCAGCTGCTGAGAAAGCAAAGAGAGGTGAATCTCCACAGGATGGCAGTAAAACCCAGCATGTCCCTTATCCATCTTTGGAGTGAGGATAAAAAAGGACTTTAATACATGAGCCTGCATTCAGCTCCTGCACTATTTCTAGGACCACAAATTAATTATTTACCATCTTAGTGCTTTGGTTTTCTGTCCCAAATTTCTATGTGTGTGTCCATGCGTAGGAATGGCATCTCCAGGATCAAGCATAGGAAAAGAGACATAATATTAGCCAAGTAAACCTAATTCCTGTCCATCCACCTGCTTGAATAAAAGTGCCCCAAAAGAACATTCCTCACTTCTTTCTCAACTCTGAAGCTGTGTAACTCTGTCCTTCCTTTCAGGCCTAGTTGCATGGTAAGAAAGGAAACCTGAGGTCTCCTGGCAAAAGCAGCTGGGGTTAGGATAGAGCATAAAATCAGGCAAGAAAGAGAAACTGCAGATGTGAAAACAGCAAGCAGGAAAGAAAATATTTTGAAGAAAGTTTTTGTTAAAAAATAAACAAATTTTAAAAAAGCAAACCTTTGTAAAAGAGCCAAACACATAAAAGCTAATGTACAGATGACTACAACTCAAGGGAGGGGAGCAGTGAGAAAACAGGAATGGAACTAGAGGCCTGGGTTGTCTGGATGTACAGAAATCTCACTTATTTGTTGAAGAATTGGGCTTTCCCTTGAGCTGATCAATCACTCAATTGCCAGCTGAAGAACAGACAGGTGAGTTCATTGACAGGTTTGATTGTCCAGCTTCCCTGCAATTCACATCACAGAGTACTGACAGAGAAAGGACCAGGTTTCAAAGTAGTGAAAAACTCTACTGAGCAGTGGTGGGTGTGCTGTACTTCCTGAAGAGGAGGTGGTTGTTAGCAGGTCATTTATGTCATTTCTCTGTCCTTCAGGACATACCCAGTCTCCTGCCCATCATTTATGTCTTGTTTTATCTGAGCAAATGGCAAAGTTTCTGGGTCAGGGACTATAATTTTCTACATAGGTATACACAGAGTTCTGGTCCTAATATGAGAGCAGCATGTACTTACTCTAAAAGTTTGTTATCTGTCAAGGGTCTGAGAGGACTGCAGGGAGACAACAGAGGGATTTGGAGTCAGCATGTGGGTGTGCAGGAGACACTTAGGGTCTTGAGAGTGTTGCCATTCCTGAAACTGGGCCCCCTCTCCTGGCAAAAGTAGGCCAGATGATACCCAACTGCAAATCTCACCTGGGTTTTGCATCCTTGTCTGCACCATTACTGCTATCTGCAGCTGACAGAGCACAACATTCCTGTCTTCATTCTTAACAGCATCCACACTGTTCTCCTTTTATTTCTGTTTCTTACATGTGCAGGAATATAGAAAGTTTTGCCCGCAACTGCTGAGTAGCAAAGCTTTTTGTTTGCATTATAGATAGAAAAAAAATCCCAATATATGGATTTGTTTGCTGGACTGCCTGATTAGCATTGTTGTGGGATTTTCCATAGCGGCAAATAAATTCTTGATGGGCTGTTCCAGTGATTATAATCCTAACAAATGAGAAGTTTAACTGCAGTAAATGGCAGGTGTCTAAACTGTGGGTATGACAATTTAACCATTTAATCCAGCAAGGTTAGAGTGTCCGCTCTTGGATGTCTAAGTGCTTGAGTGACACAGAGAAATGTCCTGCAGTTCAGAGAGCACTCAAAAATATTAAGAACTGGAATGGATTACCCTCCTTGAAGAAAGATAAAAGATATGTATGTGTCAGCTGAGGGAAAGGAAACACTCTCTCCATATATCTGAAGGAAAAGTGTAACTTGAACTACAAATTATTTAGTGGGCTCAGGGGAATAAGAAGAATAATGAGGTATACATATATATATATGTATATAACTCAACAGTGGGATAGGGACAAGAATATAGGAGAGAAATAGGGGAAATTTGGTGCATAGGAGAGACTAGAGCTGTTCAATACTTTTGTGAAGGCTGGGTCCTGAATAAGTCTCTGAAGTTTAGACAGCAAGGCTGCAAGGCTGGGAACTGCAAAGGATTTGGGACAGCATGATTTTAAAGGAACCTGAGCACACCAGCTAGGGGGGATGTAGGGTCTCAGGCAGTGCTTTTAGGGACTTTGCTGACTGCCAGCCTGTCTAACAGCAGACCTCACCTGGAGTCACAGACCTGCAGCCAGCCCTGTCCATACAGGCTGCAGCCTGCACGGCCGTTACAGTGCCTGGATGTGGCCCTGGGAAATATTCCAAGGAGCTGCTCCTGAATTGCTCTAACTTAGGAGATCAAGCAGGTGATGCTGAACAGATGTTTGAGACTTTACATCCATGCACATTTGTCTATGAATGTAGCTGTTCTGACAGACATTAAGAAAAGTTTAATCTGTGGCTCATTTTGTAACTGAGCTGGTTGTCCATGGACTGCTTGCTTTGATTATTGGTTACTTGTAAAGTGTGGTTTGCCTAACTCACTTGTTTTATCTCCTTGCCAGCACTTGTTTTATCTACTGCTTGATTAGCTAATAACCTTTCTGAATAAGAAAGTTAATGATTAGCAGCTAATATATAATTACAGAGTGAATGTTCTGGCAAGTATTTTATGAAAGAATCTGCAGACAATACATTGTTCTACTTCAGCACCCTCGCTTCTTGTCTCTATCAGGCATTGGAACTACTCTTCCTTTTTTCTCCCAGACTACCAAGCCATGAATTTCTTGCTTTTGGTTGCAGATGGGAATGCAGTGTATACTAGGAGAGACAAGAGTGTGACAGTGATGCCTGGAAGAACTGGAACAGAGGCTAGACAGAGTTAAGAGGAATAAAGGGTGAGGCCTTCAAAGGCCACACCCGGACAACACCAGCACTACAAATCGGGCTCTGCCTGGATGGCTCCAAAATGGAGGGAAAACAGGCAGGGCCCAGTCCCGAGATCACACATTTTATATGTTTGGGTCAATTTGCACACAGGAGTCTCATTTGCCTGCCCTCTTCCTCCCACATTTTTTATACTTGGAGCCTGAAGTATGGAAAAAATGTCCTTGAGTCCCAACTGGAGTAGGATTGTTGTGTCTTCATCACCTTGTGAAAGGATCTTAATAACTGAACAAAAAACTACGCACTAATGCAGAACAGAAAACTCAAAGGGCATCAACAGTACTTGCTATGCACTGGGATCTGACACAGCGCTATTTTCCCACTCAATTTTTGTTTTGTCAGGGTAGTAGGGGAGAAATAAAATGTTGTAGAATATTGTTGAAGTTGTCATCTTGTACCATAAACTAATTACAGGGAATGATGTTTGACACAGCACATGTTGGTCTCTGGATTATTTACCTCCTATTGGTGTTTGATCAAAGAGTAAAATCATTCCCTGTCTTCTGTCAGAGCTTTTGGAATCTAGCCATAAATTCTTGCAGAGCGAGTTTCATTAAAAAAATTGTATACATGCAAGAGCAAGATATGAAGACAAATACAATGCCAGAAAACAAAACCTCATTTAAGAATTTATGGGAATTTTGAAATATTATTTAATTCCTAATGGATCCAGAGCCAATAAAAGGGGTTTTTACTAGTCTGTCTGTTGAAGCAAATGCATTTGAGGATCAGACCATTAATGCTGTCTGTTGAGACCTATTTTTGGTAAACAGCATGGAATTAAAGAAATCTTTATGACGTGTTCTTTTGAGGGCATGGTAGAGAGAGTATTTGTCGCTGATGCTCATCAACAGGTAGGAGATGTTTGGCAAATGATGGGTGGGAGTTGCAGAGCAATGCTGCTCTTTGCTGTCTCAAACTCAGATGAGAAATTCCGTATCTTGGTCTGACTTCAGAACAGTGAATCCCTGGCTACTCCCACTGATGTTGATCCACATTTCCAGACTTGAAAATCTTTGAAAGCCCAGCTCCAAGGCAGATGGGAGGGTATGTCAGTGGGAAATGCATGTTACTTTGAAATGCTGGAGGAAGGCATCCAGCCAATTGATGGTTTCACTTTTGACATTATTGTTATTACAAAGAAGGGATTGGGGAATGAATTTCTGATAAATGTTGGAATTAATGGAATAATCAAGTGTAGCATTCATGTGATGAAAGAACTGTTTCCCCATTCCACCGAATGATTATATAATGCACACATGGATTTTTGTTTTGCATGTCTTTTATTATTCAGAGCAACTGCAGTAAAAATGATGACGTGTAAACAATTTAAGTTAAAAACCTCAAAAATTTAGATTTTTTTTTAGGAGGATGAAAAACTGCAAATATTTCTTAGGATTCACAAAGCAGATTTTGCTCTTTGGTATAGCATAAACTTAGCCAATATGTCTTTCCATGGAAGAGTTAAGTACTGCATTTCTTAGCTGTAATAGATAAAAACTGTAACAACAAGTGAGGAAAATGTATTTGAAAATTGATTTTATTTACAAAATTTACCTGCTTAAAATACTCCTTTTATCTCTTGTCATAGGTAGCACATTGGTTCAAAGTGAAAAGATGGGAGTAAACAGCCACCTTTTTGCAGATCATCCTCTTCCCATTGTTGTTTCTGCATCTCCAGGAGGATACAAGTTTGCTGTCTTGGACATGACTTCTGGAAAACAAGAATTAAATCCCACACAAACTTTTCTACCTGACTGCTCATCATCTCTTTAGGATGGGAAATCAGTGCACTGCTCCTAGATTGTGGTTGCTAGTAAACATCTTTATAGGATTTGGAAAGTCTGGGTTTGAGAGTTTTCTTAACAAAACCATCAAATAAATATGTCAGCAGTGAATTCAGATGCCAAACCTCCACTTTTCTCCTCCTATATACAAAGCATATTCCTTTAGAGTTGGACACACAAGTTGTCTTGGAGGGGAAACCTAAACCCAGGCCTTAGCTCTGCAAAATCTTACTGCTTTTTAATCAGAGAATCATAGAATAGTTTGTGTTGGAAGAGACCTTAAAGATGGTCTAGTTTCAATCCCTCTGCCATGGGCAGGGAGACATTGCACAGAGCTCCATCCAATCCTGCCTTGAACCCTTCCAGGGATGGAGTGCCAACAACTCTGTGCAGCCTGTTCCAGTGCCTCACTGCCCTCACAATAATGAATTTCTTCTTAATATCCAATCTAATTATTTTAGCTTAAAGACATTAAGAGTAGAAAAAAAAATAGACAAGAACAGTATAAATTGTCTTTATAGCGTAAACTTAAAAATAGCCAGGAGGGCACATATATATCAGATTGATTCTATGACAGAAAAATTATCATGGTGTGAAGGCACTTCAAAATCAAAACTTTTGACAGTTTTTTGTGTTTTCTGACATTGCTTATTTGATAGTGGAGCTGAAGAAGAAAGGAAATTTCCAACTCATAAAAATAATCCCTTTTAAGGGACAATCAAATAATTCAAAAAATTGAAATGCTATGATTTGTGTTCTTTCACTATCCTCCTCCCTTTCCCAAACAGTCTTACTGTCTCTTGGGATGCAATCCTGCTGACAATTGTTCAAGGCACCTGCTCCAGAGGAATGCAAGGGCTTTATGTAGACTTGTTTCCACAAACGTTCTTTAATGTCAGCACGAATTTATACTTCAGTGCTCTGTGTTGGGCAGTGTTCAGAGGAAGCAAGCCCTCTGCAATCCAATATTAGAGCTTCTTTCAGACTGCAGCTCCAGAAGGTGTAGTTACATGCTGGAGAACAGATGTTCTTCCTCAGTTCTTGGACTTCTTTCATTGCGCCATTTGTAATTCATGGTCTAGTGAAATAATATGGTTTGGAGCAATGCTACAA
The DNA here is from genome assembly GCA_013399455.1 of Anthoscopus minutus. Classification (NCBI taxonomy): domain Eukaryota; kingdom Metazoa; phylum Chordata; class Aves; order Passeriformes; family Paridae; genus Anthoscopus; species Anthoscopus minutus. The sequence goes on from VWYI01047480.1 coordinate 29,997, forward strand.
AAAAATCAGCAGCAAACCAGGAGTTGTAGTGGTACCTGTTTATTACACAAAGTTAATTCCTGGTGCTTGCTCTTGTAGATCCCAACTTAGGACCTAAACTATTTTTCAAAAGGGATAAAAATTTTCATACACTCTAGTATATCTAGCTCTAGTAAGTACGTGTTTGTATTCACATCAAAAATGCGCATGTGTTTCTGGCTTGTGTTACTGATACATTATGCTTTGTTTCTTGATGCCAAAATAGTCACTGTCAAATCAGATAATGCTTTTATAATTTATACTGTGTTTAAAAATGATCTGGATGGAGGAATAGAATGCACACTGAATAACTTTGCATAAAACTCCTGAACTAGGATGAGCCGTGGACTCCTTTGAGGGCAGAGAGCTCTAGATAGACTACAGATCTGGGCAATCACCACTGTAAGAAATTTAACAAGACCAGGTGCTGGATTTTCCATGTGGAGGTAATACTGGTTATATGTGCAAAGTAGGGGATGAGAGGCTGGAGAGCAGCCCAGCAGAAAGAGATCTGGGATCTGGGGTTGATGGCAAATTGACTGAGTCAAGTGTGTCCTGGAGCAGATTCTATCTAGGCACTGAGGTTTATTGGGAGGAATATGGTCTCACTTTGAGAGGAGTGTAGATAACATGCAGGTTCTATACACAGGACTCTTTGGCCCCATTGGTGGGAGCAAATTATTGTAAACTGTGTCTTTAAAATGTTGTTCAGACTTAGATTAAATGCTTAATCTCTAGACAGCTGCAGTTTGCTGAGGTGAAAGCTGCCCTTGGCTAGCTTTTTTTACAAGCATAAACTGGCAGATTAACACCACAAATTCCATTAGAACTATCTACTTAATTCCGTGAAATTTTTCTGTTGCTAAGTCAACATTTCTCCATTTTGAAGGCCAGTTGCAATTTATGTATTGTTATTAAGTAGGTACTTGAAATGAAATAAAAGCAGCAGTAAGAGCTCAAATTGCTGTTCTGTTCCACTCCATCTCTCTGGATTAGACTTTGCAAATACCTGACTAAATTATCTACCAGGATGTGTCCTGTTCAAAGTGGGTGTTTATTGTGATGATTTCTGTTCCATCAAGGCATGAAAAATGAAGCTCAAGGCTCTTATTGTGTGGTGTTCTGTAGACAAGGTCAGCTCATCTGGTAAAGTGAAGTGGAAATATGACTCATCAAATATAAAGCAAAGCCTCAAAGTCTGTAGTTTCCGGAGGCAGCCTCACAGAAATCCTCATATGAAAGGGATCAGTCAAAGGAAGATAGATAGGTAGATAGGTAGATAGAGAGAGAGATAGGTAGAGAGATAGATAGATAGATAGATAGATAGATAGATAGATAGATAGATAGATAGAGAAATAGAGAGAGAGATAGAGAGAGATAGAGAGAGAGAGAGATAGAGAGAGAGAGAGAGAGATAGATAGATAGACAGATAGACAGACAGACAGAACTGAGAGTTTAACCCACAGAGGTAGATAGAGATACACAATGAGTTCAGCGGCCCACCAACTATCTTTCTCATTTGCTTGTTCATTCAGGTAATGAACAAATGCCATCTCTGTGGAACAGCAGATGTCTGACGCTCCAGAGAGCCATGTATGGACCATTTAAAATTTTTGTTGGATAGTATTTTTTTTCACTTGTTCTCTTTGAGGACAAGGCAGGGACAGCTCTCCTGTTAGCAGCAGCTACTATGAGCTAGGACAATATAGAAGATGTATCTTTTTAAGATTTATCCAGCCCAGATGTTTCCTCACTACCTGAAGCATCCATGTTTAGAAATCGGTGCACTATCCAAACTCATTTATTCCATCCTTCTAATCTTACTTGGATAAATGGATTATCTAGATCATATTTTTGAGGTACTAAACTGTGTTAAAAATTTTATAGGTAATTATCACTTTATCGAGTCTGTCTGTTTACTAGAACATTATTGTAGACTCTTAATAACCCTGAAGACATTACAACATAGTAAAAAATATTTAAGTGGCTTACCTATAACGACCCTTATTTAGACAAGCTGAATATTTTACAGGGCAAATTTGGGACTAGTATTTCAAAGACAGTGCAAACTTTATCTGTTTGCCTTTTCTGAACAAGCTGGGAATTAGTTCACTGCCTCAGACATCCTGTAGCTATTTCTTTTCTCTCATCACCACAGAACTCTGAACAGAAATCTTCTGATCAACAAGAAGGGGAGAGAATTCAGTTTAGTGCTGAATTAATGGGACCAGCAAAATTTGTGTAAGATTTAACAACCAATTGAGGGGAAGCCACATTTCTATCACTGAAGAAAATGAAAGGCAGCAGTACCAGAGTTAGGCTTTACAAGTCCCCTTTCTGGGGAAAGAGTTTAATAAAAGCTGGTAAAATGACAGAGTTAATACCATATTATATCTTCTGAAAGCACAGAGATAAGGTTTATTTTTCCAGTCATTTCTTTGCACACTGACAAGCGATCTCTGGTTACATTGCTCATTAGTTCTTTCAAACATGCTTCAAACTTCATTTAAAAGAGGATAGGAGAAGTGGGAAAAGCTAGCAAAAATGCATTGTCTGACTCATCTATCTACTTATGAAGTTCTGCACAGTGTCATAGAGGTTTCTAAAATTGAGACAAGTAGTATATATTCAAATGTTTATAAACTGGTATATACAGGTAAAGCAAATTAAAGCTCCATCACCATTACAGTCACAGAATTTGGTATATTAGAATGTACTAAGAAATAAAGTCAAGAGGCCATTGGTCTTCATGCTATTTGTGGTTAGATGGTTGCCACTTGGGACAATGGCTCCATTTGTGAGCTATTTGCCCCAACTCCCTGTTACAGGAACACTCCCAAATTTTGGCATAGTTTTTTTTAGTCCTTATTTCCCATGTCTGCATTGGAAAATGGCACCTGAACACCTTGGGGTAGGACTAGTGTTTGGAGATCCACATCCAGCCCTACTGTTTGGCTGAAAACCCATAAAGTCCATGTGGCATCTGGGCACCCCTGGGCATCCTGATGGAGCTTCGTCTCTGACTCCTTCATGCTTGTTTGACTTGTTCCTAGATGGGCATCTAGAACTCTGAGTGGACCACAGCCCCCTTCCCACCCCTGCAGCTTCTCAAGTGCTTGAGGTGGGTTACTGCTTTGCCCTGAAGTGAGGCCATGTTAGAGAAAATAATGGCAGCAATGGATACCAGAGCAGGTGGGGTTAAAGTAGTCATTCATTGACATCACTACAGAATTTCTGTAGAACATAAATGGCTTGAAATAACATTATCTTTTAGATTTATTACACTTTTAATTATGCTGTCCTAAACATACAGCATTGTCATAGCCTATATATTGAGGCCTGCAGGTAGATACGTGAAACCCAACCAGAAATCATATTTTTACACTCTAGAAATCTGTTTTAATGGGAAAAAATGTTTTATGATGCTTCAGTTTACCTGAGGAAGTGTGTATAATTATAACTTTTAAATTTCTGTCAGTAGCAAGAATAAATTTTTCCTTTTAGCTTTTTTTTTTTTAAATTTTTAGGCCTACACATTTCTACAGTAAATCAATGAAAATGTTTTAAAAAGGAAAAGAGGAATAGAGAGGAAAGGCCTCATTGCTTGACTCTGCATCCCGTGGAAACCATAACAGATTTGGAAACCACAAGGGTTTGCCTGAAAATGTTTGTTAAGCAAGATTTCAAATATTCCAGTATTGCCTTTTTCCCAGCCTGGAAATGAAACTCTAGATCATTTTAGTAATGAGGTAATATAAAAGAGGATCTTAATTTGGAGGCCTCCAGGAGCAGTTATAAAGAGATGCCCACTAAAACCCATACCCCAAAGCGTGAGTACATTTTATAGGTTTTCAGAAATTAGCATAATTGATAGAAAGCACCAATTAGCAGGACAAGGAGTGATGAAATTCCACCCCAGGTCAAGTCCCTTCTCTGGAGCTTCCCTCAGCACTAGCTGTACTCTGTCCATGAGAATGTATCTCCAAGAATGGCTCTCGGCCTTGGTTCCCAGGAAGAATCACGATATCACAGAGCCTTGTACCTCCCAGGGCTTGGAGCTCTGGCATTTGTTTTGTTTTTCTGCTTAGGGAAAGGCCATGGAAAATTACTAGGAAAACTAGTCACTGATAGAGTGGGCTACAGAGCTGCAAATATATGTATGAAGAATGCAGAGAACATATAAAAGAAAAAAAGACAAAACTCAAATGGCATCATCAGAAGGTCATTGCACCCACTAAGTACTTAAACTCTTTTACTAAGGACTTAGATCTTCCTAAGACCTCACAGAAATCAGTACTTAACCTTCCTTGTTCCTTCCCTGCAGTGTCCTTGGCCAAATGGCTAACTGAGAAGGTGCAGTCCATATCTCCAGCCCCTTTTGGAGTTTGGCATGTACCATCATGGGTGTTTTACAGAACCTGTAAGTCTGTGAAGGCATTTTGTCCCGGCTGACCTATGAAGCATTGAAGATGAGGTTTAAATTTGGGTACCTGCATACCAAGAGCTTCCTTCTGTCTTCAAGACCATCCTGACCTGCTTGGTCTCTCTGAGTGCAGCTTCTTCCTCATGTCAGGCTGAAGGACAGTCAAACACAAAGCTAGTTTGGATAGAGTGGCAGAAGGGCTGATGACTTGGTGCTCTGGGAAGAGGCAAAGTCAAAATGGACTCCTTCTGGATTCAGGTTAGGGAGAATTGGCACTGGATATGACTCTATGAGATGAACCTTTGATACCTCCGCCTTGACGGTAATTCCTACTAAAAAAAACAAATCATTGATTCTGTCTGTTTTTCTTCACTCAACATTTCTCTTGAGGAAGCCAGTCTCTCCTGACCAACCTGTGCTCCATCTTCAATTATTTGGTAAAAGGAACGTGAGAAGGAAGCAAAAATGTCAGGCTTGGGATCAGGCTGTGTGCTTTTACTAGAAGTTAGTGACAATCTGAGGTAACCATGCACTGTTTCCATTGTCAAGGTTGTGATGTGTTTGACAAGCATAAGGGTTATGGCTGTGGTGTTATGTGGAAATATATAGTGGAGCTGATACTTCTGGCTTTGCCCTAGTGTTTAAAACAGAAAGGAATAGATACTTTGCTAAGCTGTAACCCCAGGCCATGTTTGCCTGGTGGAGAAATGCATTATGTGGCACTGATTTGCATGACAAAGGATCCACATGCAAGGGTGAGCTAAAAAGATTTTCCAGCTTCTCAACACTGTTCCTAGGCAAATCCATGATCTGGAAAAATATATAATGGGTTTCTTCAAATTTTGAAGCCACATCCAACAATGAACCTGTTGCTTAAGTCTTCTCTTACAGCGAATCTAGTGTTTACTTTTGTTACAATGACTGGCAATATCAGCTTTTGATAAATGTGTGTGGCAAGGAAAATTTTCATAATTAGTGGGGCCCTATTTCAATTTCAGTTATATTCACAAGGTTATGCTGGCAAAAATGACTAAGATTATGAAGACAGCTTTAATAAGGTTATGAAGATAACATACATTTAACATATTATCCAAAGTGTACTTTGTTTATCAACAGTGAGGGGCCTACAGGGAAACGGGAGAGAATCTTTGTCAGGAACTATAGTGATAGAACAAGGAGGAATGGGCACAAACTGACAGAGGGAAAATTTGGGTTAGATATTAGGAAGAAATTATTTTCTTTGCTATGAGGGTGGTAAGATACTAGAAAGGCTGCAACAGATTGCCCAGGGAGGTTGTGAATGCCTCTTCCCTGGAAGCATTCAGGGCTGGGTTGGATGGGGCTTTGAGCAACCTGGACTAATGGCAAGTCCGTTCCCAGGGCAGAGGGTTTATAAATAGATGTTTCCAACTCTTAACCATCTATGCTTCCATAACAGAGCCATGATATAATAATTTTACTGGTTTTCACATTAGAGATTTTAATTATTTTTATTTGTTTCTGGAGCAAAACCAGAAAAAAAGGCAAAGAAAAATGTGGGTTTTTTTATTTGTTTGTTTTTGTTTTTGTTTTTGTTTTTAATATAAATTTTAAACTGCCCTAAAATTAACAGAACCTATGCAGGAGCATCTCCCCTAGGTGTGATCAGCATAAGATGGACAATGTAGATGTGAAGTCTCTCTCCAGGGAACATTCATCTCTCTGGGACAGAACTATTAGGAGAAGTGAAACCTGGGGATCTTCATGGGATTCTCTGGAAAGCTGAAAATCCAGTTCCACCATCAACTTCCTTTTCTCAAAAATCACTGCACTGAAGCACATACACTAAATGTGCAAAGATGTCACACTGTCAATATGATTTACTACATACACTGAGATTATTTCTGATGGTACAGGAATATTCATGTTGAAATACCACAGCGTCCCTCTTTCCTTGCTAATATTTTATTGTGGAAGTTCTGGCAAGCAATAATGTGATCTGGGAATATAAGAACATGATCTGGGAAATAGAAGAAGATTGTTCTTGTGCTGAAAATAAACACAACTCTCGTTCACGGCAGTGCATTCAATTCAGAATTTTAAAATAATTTTTCCTTTGAATTTTGAGGTAGTCAATTTGGCTTTCTTGTAACTACTATGCAGTTCAAAACAGTCAAAAATATTTATTAAATTGTGTGATGTTTCAGATAAACAAGTGCCTTTATGAAGTTTCTAATTTAAATGGAAGGCAAAACTCCAAAACTATTTTCAGTTGAAGAGAAATTAAAACTTATATTTAAGTGATTGCAAAAATGAAGGGACAAATATTATTTCATATTGGATGTTAAGAGATAGCGATTAGTAGGGAAATATCGCTAATTATTTGGACAGAATTAAGTTGAAAATTAATAATGTGTCCTTTTGGAAGTTTTTATTTCTTAATTACTTCTTGCTTTACCTAACAAGAAGTACCATGAGACTGTAAGTAAGAACTGTGTTGTTACCTTTAGAATTATAGTGTTAAGTGTTGGCAAAGCTTCGATTGACTTAACTGGTTTACCTGTTTTGACTGTTTTCCTGTTCTATGTTTGGTTTTTTTTTTTTAATCTCATTTAAATGTATTATTTATCTCAGTTTTACAAGATTCTATGACTGCAAAACACAAGTCAGATGTGCCATTAGGGCTGTGTGTAATGTCAGGATAATATCTACAAATCATCTGAAGTGATTTGCAATAGTCTGGAGAAGAACAGCTACCAGCAGTGGAAAGACACAAATAATCCTGGATGTGACAGTTCATCGATTCTTTTGTCAAGTCCACAATGAAAGGATGAGAAGTGGAGGCATTTCATTGCTGTATGTGGAGGGAGTGAATATGTTAAGATAAAAAAGGAAAATAGATATTGATCACAAAAAATAAATAGCCCCAAAACATAAAATCATGGGCTAATCTGGTTTTATTTAAAAAGAAGAATAAGCTCAAGGAGGTCGAAGGTTGGGAGAGGTAATTCATGTCACAAACAGTTCAAGACATATTAGGAATAAGCAAAGTGAGTAAGAGAAAAAGCAAACTGATGAAAAGTACGCAGCTGAAACATCAGGATATATAAAGGTAAAAGAAGGATTGCCAAGAATCAAAGTGTGTTAGATATTGATAAAAGATCGATGCTGGTACTCAAAGGTTTGTACCTTTGAAACAAAAGAACAATGGAGTGATGCTGAACAAAGATGGGATGTAAATTTAGGGTGGTGTGGTGCTTTGTCTTGGTTTTTTTACGATGATATTGAACTAAAGCAGAGATTTAAAACGGCAATGTTTGAATGAAAATTTACAGAAATGAAATATCCCTTTTGGAAAAGACAATTCGACTTTGGGAGTTTGTTGAATACCAACTGAAGGTGAAAGGTGAGCTGATGAACTCTGCAAGTCCTGAACATCTCTTCCAAGAAGCTGCCAATTCCGAAGCAAAGATCTTTAAAAAATTTCCCAACTTGACCTGGAGAATAGCTGAAGAGATATTTAATTTTAAAAAGAAGGAAGAAGAACACCCTTGAGAGCTGTAGACTCCTAAGTATGACCCTAATGACCTTTAAGGCTTTTGGAGGAATATATCACCGGAGACCTGGAAATGCAAGTCGGATAGGATACATCAGGACAGGCTTGTAATGGAGCAGATGGCCCAGACCAAGCTGGTAATTTTCTTTCATGGAGTTACTAACATTGATGACATGAGAATTGAGACTGACCAGTATTTTGGTAAAGCATTAAACATGGTGTCTTGGAAAAAGGCAGGTGGAAAAAAAGAGAAGAGCAGAAAAAGCAACATTGGCTGAAAGTTAAAATTATTCCTGTGCAAGAAATTCTGATAACCTGAAAAGCTTTGGTTCATTTCAGAACAAAATTTTTTGTTTGTTAGTTTGTATTTTTCTTTTAGCAGGAGAGAAAGGTAATTGTGGTGAGGCAACATTCAGAACATTTCAATCAGCTTCTGAACTGAAAATGAGTTTGGGATCATAAATATCGTGTATTCACTAGCTTTCTCAGACTGAATAAAGAAGCACTGGGCACCCTGGGAGCCTGTTGTTAGAGTAAAAAAAAAGGTGGATACAGCCAGGCCTATATTTCATCAGAAATTCACAAAAACTATTTCATCAGAAAACCCCTGTGATTTTCTAAAATCTTTCTTATCCAATGGCCCTGACTCATCCTCAGAATTGAATTTGACTCAGTCAGGTTTGAGGCAGACTTTGACTTCAACTGCGACCTGCTGGGTCTTGGCTGTAGTTTTTACATGGGATTCGAATGAAAAATGAAGGCCAGGATTTTCTGTGAGTGGAACGAGCTAGTCCTCTCAACACAAACTCTTTCTTTCCCTTTCTATTTCTGCTCCAATTTAGCTGCCTTCTTTTGGTTTCTTTGCTTTATTTAAAGTAGCAGAACCAACCATCCTGAGTGCGATCACACAGCGCATACAGGACAACCAGGCCTAGCCAGCAGGGGTTTAGGAAAAGCAGGTCCTGCCTCACCAGCCTGGCCTTCTGTGACCAAATGGTCCATCCAGTGGATAAAGGAAAGGCTGTGGATGTGTCTACCTGGACATCAGCAAAGTCTTTGATATTGTGGGGAGACCTTAATCACTCTCTACAACTCTCTGGCAGGAGGCTGTAGCCAGGTGGGGGTTGGTGTCTTCTCTCAGCCAACCAGTGACAGGGTGAGGGGGCACGGCTCAAGCTGTGCCAGGGGAGGTTCAGATTGCACATCAGGAATAATTGCTTTAAAGAAGGGGTAATTAAACATTGAAATGGACTGCCCAGGGAGATGGTGGAGTCATCATCTCTGGAGGTGTTCAAGAAGTGCGGTTTAGTTGACAAGCTGGTGATTAAAGGTGATCTCACAGGTCTCTCCCAACCTAAACAGTTCTGTGATTCTACAGTTGTGTGCAGACTCACTTAGAAAAATGTTTCCCTGAAAGAAATTATAGTACAATTTGATTAAAATCGAGTAACAGGATAATTGAATTATCTTCATGCTCATTTAAAAGAAAAGCAGTATGAAGGACTTGCCCAGGGCCCTATGATATCTGCTTCTTCATAATTTCCTGAAATATGCTTGCTGATTAATGAATCCTTCCTGTCACGTATGATGATAATGATTTCTCTTTTCTGTTGAAAGCAATGTTTTTGTTCTCTGTTTTTCATCTTCATGTGCCTTGGAATTGACTGAATGGAGCAGTAACACTTTCTCAAGAAGATTGTTTCAACAGATTTATTTTACTTTCCTGCTTTGCTGAAATGCAGGACTTGTTTGGGAATGGACGTATAGCAACCCAAAGCAAGCAGCAACTTTACTGCTTTGAAGCTGCTCCTTCTCAAAGCTCTCTCAATAATGACTATATGAATTAACACCTTTTGTTGTCTATATCATGACAACAAACCCAAGTTTCTGCCTTATCTGTGATATCACACAATTTTTTCCTTATCTACTCTTATCCTACCAGATTGTACCTCTTCAAAGTCTCATTATAATTTTAGACAGTACAGTGGCTTGTCTATAAATCTGTTTTGTGGGAATTTCCAGAAAGGCAGATTCTTTCTAGACACTGTCTGACAAAATTTGGTCTTTTCTCTTCTCTTCTCTTCTCTTCTCTTCTCTTCTCTTCTCTTCTCTTCTCTTCTCTTCTCTTCTCTTCTCTTCTCTTCTCTTCTCTTCTCTCCTCTTCTCTTTTCTCTTCTCTTCTCTTTTCTCTTCTCTTCTCTTCTCTTCTCTTCTCTTC
>VWYI01047480.1:40393-51361 GCA_013399455.1 Anthoscopus minutus
CTCTCCTCTCCTCTCCTCTCCTCGTCTGTTCTCGTCTCTTCCCTTCCCGAACCTTCCCTTCCCGAACCTTCCCTTCCCAAACCTTCCCTTCCTCTTGCACTGTTGGGCACATTATGGAAGTTCTTTGAATAGTGCCCTGATATGTCCTACCCTTTCATTTGTGTTCTCCATTTCTTTTCCCCACTTCCACCTATTACCCTGTCATAAGGAAATAATTCAGCTTCCTCTGAAGGTTAATATGTTCTTAATCTATGACTGCTATAATATAAACCAATTTTTCACAGGGTAGCTCATCTCATCAGGGACTCAGAGTCCCAGACTGACTTCAGAGGCAAACTATCATCCCACTTAGGGAATATCAAAGACTTTCGGAACCTCTGGATTATAAAAATATGCAAACTGCTGGAGGACAGAGTGCATCACAAGGAATTGCCTGGAGAAGTACTGCTTCATTCTCTCAGGTTTGATTAAGGAATGGCTAACTTGTGCTATAAACCACTGCAAACATGACAAGTTTTCCTGCTCAGGGAAAGATGCAATTAATTTCTGATACTGGCTGAACTGAATGAGAACAAGATTTTGTGTCCCTATCTGTCATCATCATGTACATAACCATTAGATAGTCATACTGGATCAAGCATTCAAATCCACAATATGTCTAGTCTCATGGTGTTCAACTAGGCTGCTCATCACTCATCCTTTAGATCAGTCCCTTTACAGTGCTGGGAAGGTGGGATTAGGTGCTGGTTAGAAAGTCCAATGCATGCAGTTTTGCATACCTGTATTTTGTGTACTGCTTCACTCAACAAAAACACTGTTTGGACAAAACGTAACTCTCTTCACAGGAATAGTGACTGGTTGCTGTTGATCTCCCTCTATCAATACCGTCCCTTTTCCTGTATTTTCAAAACAACTGGCTTGATAAAATGGCTTGGCATAAGTTTGAGCTCTTATTTTAAGCATGCAGCTTAAAAAGAGAACTCTCAACATTAAGACTTTATTTGGAAAATCTTGAGAAAGACAAGTACAAAAGATACAACTCCTCCCCTCATATAATGTACACTATAATAATTAATTCCTAGGAAGACTTTCAGTTTCTGTGGCCTGCCTTTTCCAGCCAGCTTTGGCACTTCTCTGTAAAGAAGATGTTACAGAACATTTTGTCATCTGCGTACAAAAGATCAAGGTGAGATTAGCTCAGTAAAATGCAGGTAGTATATAGTGGCAGGAAACAAAACAATACTTTGCATGGAAATTCAATCCCAGTTTTATCAGTGGAGAAGCTAATATCACTTAAATATTTTAATGACAGAACGTGATACTTCCTGGAGTCTTCTTTTCTTTGAACTTGCTGAATTAGCAGTGTAAAATAATGAGATTTAAGCCATTTGATAAGAGCTGGTGGAGTGACTGTTCAGTATCTTTCACATTAATCTCAATATAATCTTTTCTGTTCAGAGGTGAGGAAGGAAATGAGCTTTACAAACAACTCATAGTCACTCTGTGAAGACAATATGTCCTGCTGCAGTGATGCAGAACTACAGCAGTGCTCGAGAGCCTGAGGCTGGGTTACTCACTCCTCTGTACCATCTCATTCAGCTTTGAGGCTCCATCTGACATAGCTATAAAGGCTTTGTGAGTCTCAGATGATAATGACTTCCTTCAGTTGCACTGGCTTAAAACAGAAGAAACCCAAAGTGGTATGATTTCCATGTGGAGAAACACACGGCTGGGCTCAAGAAACAGCAAATATAGGGGAATTTAGTCTAGTCTAGGGGAGAAATCCTGTCTGGTCTCCAAACTATTCAGATGAAGAATTTATCTCTGAGTAGTATCAGTACAGTGCTCTGCATCTTACCCTAGGCAAGATGCACTCTGGCAAATTCTCAGTTGTCTTAGGGAAAAGGGAAAATGGAGACCAAGTGATACACAGAGGAAAGGACAAAGCTGGATGCACACAGCAAATTCTTCCTGGAATGTGCAAAAATAATCAGGAGTCTTGAAGCATAGCATAAATGCAAAATAAACATTGTGTTTACAGAGACAATCCTCAGTGCTTAAGACTCTTTTCCCTGTAGCTTTTTTCCCTGAATATTGACCAACAGATGACACCTCTGCTGTTCTGCTTTTAGAGAAATGGGGAGCAGACAAGCTGTTGCACAAAGTCTCCAAACACAAAGTTATATCCCTCCCTGCTCTTCTGTGAGCCCAACCCAAATATGTCAATTTGCTTTTCTTAATTGCTTTCTGTTTATTCCCTCAACTGGCTCTCCTTGTGAAACTATTGGCACTCTGGCTTAGATTTTTGCATGGATTCCCTGTTTTAACCCATTCACAACATCCCTGACTCTGCAGCCTGCCTCAGGAATAGTGACACAGGCTACCATGGCTCTGGTCATCAGGAGGGCACAGTTCAGCATGGTGCTGCTTTTCTGACCCTTCTGTAACAAATCAGAGCCAGCCTGTGGGGAGGGGATGGCATCTGTCACAGGAGGCCTTGGCATCCCTCAGCATTTCCGGTCTTTGCCCCTTTTGTCAGAGGTTGTCACTGCTTCATTTTGGGTTACTCTAAAATTTTCAGACTTTTACGTCAGTTGTGTAGTTGATGAACCCATTTGAAATCCTAAATTTATAGTTGATGGGATTTTAATTTGTTTGGAGAAATAAATTTCACTACATTATATTATTTGTCTCAAATTATCTTCAGCAAGGAGCTCAGGGCCAACACACGGGTGCAGTGATGCCACACATGAAGACAATAAATGCATTGCAGCTGTTTTTCTGGCAAATACCTGGAGTGTAATTAGATAAAAACTTAAGGCTAAATTTTTGCAGGACTTGATGGCTGCTGATCACAAGCAGTATGTCTTGTCACTGGTGGGTGCAAGGGGAGTCTTTTGCTTTCAAAACTTACTAATTAACTGAATGGCCATTACATGCGTGACTTGCTCCTCTGAAGTGTGCCTGGGTGCATGGAAGCAGTATAAATCCAAAAGTCCTTTCTTAGATTTAATCCTGATGAATTAATCAACAGACAATATTGCAAGCAGTCCCTCCAGACTGAATGATATTTACATAAGAAAGAACAACGTCCTCTTCATTAGTTATGCTTGGCCTTCATATAATTGAAGTTTCATTTTGTTGTAGGTCGTAACAAAGCTTTAGATTAAAATACAAAGCCATTATTGGATGCTACTACTAATTAGCAACACACGCCTTTAATGGCCCAATCATGGAAACTCTGAGGCCCATAGGTAATGAGACTTTATTGAGGCTATCCTCACAAATGAAATTGTTTTACAGAATTGCATCTTAGAAAACCTGAAAACATGTTTTCATAAGAAAAATAAGAAGGCTATTTGACAGCCACAATTCCTTGTTCCCAAATCTTGGAGATACCTTGTTATGAAAAACAAATAAAATGTAAAATCCTCTTAGGAATCAATTATAAAGATATTTAATCCAGTAAATTTTATTTTCAAAAATGAGAAAGTTTAAAGAGATCACTTCTGAAGCAGACACTCTTGCCAGCTGCCACAACTGTATTTCTACTCTTGTAGTCTTCGGGTCAAGATGTATTTGGGGGGATTTATCCTGTTTCTGATAGACTCAGACTACTGAAATGAACTGCTTGCACAAAAATTTATCTGTACTATTGAGTGCAGTAACAGCCTCAAGAGACAGAAAAATCCCTCCCTTTCTTCTCTGGACTCTCTGGGACATCAGGAAGGACTTTATCAAACTGCTGACAATGACATCTTGATATATGAGACTGCACATTGGGCTGGAGAACAGGGAACAATCAGATAATCCCAAAAGCCCTGCATGGAGATCATCCTCATGTTTTTGATAAGTTCTTGGGAAATGGCACAAAAATCATGTGAAGAAGCACTGCATACAGGGCAAAGTGAAAGTTGTGCTGTGGGAGATGTGCTCTGTTTCTAACCACTGTGATACATCATCCTCCCAGAGGGGACAAAAATCAATTGGACCCTGAGCCATGCACATCTTTGGAGAAAGGAGAACAGGTAAAAGTTTTGCCTCCAGTCTGATGGGATTAGCCCAAAGGAAGGTCTGCTTGCAGACTCCCTTGTCATGCAGTGGCTCAGGAGCCTTGTCTATGTTGTCTTCCTATAGAAAACTTATTTTGAAGGCAGAGTGGAGCAGAGATCTGAACAGACACTAGGCAATATTTAGAACCTCTATGGTAGTGATCCAGCCTCAAAGGAGAATGAGAGAATGGGAGAAAGGAACATCTTAGCAGAGTGTTTATGTATGGTGTGATAGACTGAAACGTTAATAGTGAATGACCCAAACAATCTTCCATCTGCATAAGCAGTGGGTTTTTTGCTGAGGCCTAGTCTGCACCCCCTAAATGAAGGGGAAAGCTTTTGGTGTGTGGTGGTAAATCCTCTGATCTACATTAGACCAGGGGTGTGCACCTGCTCCAGAGGATGACCATGAAGAAACTGATTTTTGGATAAACCAACTGAGCCCTGCAATTGATTGTGTCCCTGATAACCTGTGACTGATGTATTAAACAAGATGTTTTCTGGCCATGTAAGGGAAAAAGCTGATAAGAAGCAGATCCTGCAGAGGTGAGATGGTCTTCTCTCATGCCAGTTCCCTCTGGTAAGGCACAGCTGGCTCAGCTACGCAGGGGCCAAACTGCTGTCATGTCTTAGAAGGTGTCATAAGCCATCAAGGAGCCCCAAAGAGCCTCCAGACTAATTTCTGGGGCCTTCACCCAAGGGACTGTGTTCGATCTGTGGTGTTGCATCAGACAGTGTAAAATTCACCCCCCAGGGGAGGTACCTGAGCGTTTCCAGCTGAACCAGACACATTGAACCCATATATTAACCCACTGAACATTGTGTTTTGCAGGCTTCCTCCACCCACAATGGATCAAGACTGTGATCATCACTTCAAACCATGGACATTGAAATTGCAATAATCAAGACCCATTGCAGGATCCACCAGTGCTGATATCTCTCCAGTCCTCTACACTCTTATCCGTTCTTTCTCTTTCCTTCTTTTCCTTGTATTTTGCTGCTATTCATTTCTCTCCAAGCAGAAAGGGCCATGCTCATATTCCCAGCAGCAACCAGTGGGCCAGGGAGAGAGAGAAGGAGGCAAGGAGAACATATATAAACTATTTTTTTGCAAGTGGTGAGGGTGGAGTGATTGTGTCAGGAAGGTTACAGAAGTGGCAGTCTGAGCTGGACTCAGCTTTTCTACAAAGCTCCATCCAAATAAATCTCTTTTTGTTCAGTACAGTACCTCTGAAACAGGCCAACCACAGCAGACTGAACAAGAGGCAGTGAGCTATGAAGACTGGATAATGATGCTACTCTAGAAACCATAACACATCCAGCCTAAGATTGCTTGGACTCATGGGAAGGAAGTCAAAACCTGTCTTTTTTGGCTACTCCTTGTCATGTCTGTGGCTTGTCAAAGCAAATTTACAGGGTCCCAAGCCCCAGCATCACATAATGTAAGCAATCTGTGTGTAGGCAGACAAGCCAACAGCAGCTTCTGCTAACACACAGTGCCAGCTGCCAGCCTTGCATCCAGCTGACATCTCAGATAAAACCAGCATTACTCCTCAGTGAGGCCCAAGCTTCTGCTATCCTTGGGCTCCTCATACACAGGGTCTCCTTTGAATTTGCACTGACCTAACTTGATTGGCAACCACCGGAGACAGATACCAACTGTCAGGCTTATAGATGTGTTTTAAAATCACAATTAACGCAGCAGAATTACTTCAGGTGTCAATCCAAGAAATCCCATGACTACCAGCCTTGGCTTGGTGGCCTTCCATCCAGATGGTTTTGCTGAGGAATTCACCAGGAGGAGTTGATGTTGACAGGTTTCACTGTAACAACATTCAGAGCTAGTGAGTTTACCATCCTACCTTGAAAGTGTGACATACTTATTCACCAGGATCACTGCTCCCTGCAGTGCTGAACATTTACATCACACTCCTGCCCAGGAGCCAGGGACTGAGTGAGAGAACTGGGCTTCTGCCCTCTCCTGTCTAGCAGAAACTGTGCTGTCAAATGTAACAGAGTCAAAATCAGTCAAATTTCAGCTTCTCATCTCCTCTCACTGTGTGATCCTTGCATGAGTGCAAAAGTCCCAGGGAGAAGCCAAGGTTCCTAGCATTATTTATATATTGCATGTTAGGTGGCATGTAACAATTGGCAGAGCTGCTGGCTGTCAATTTTCCTTTCTTGAAAACTCTTTGTCTAAACCAGAAAATATCTAGTAGTGACAGCGTGTGAGATAGAGGAGATCTAACTAATGTATTTAAATTATGAAGGACATAGTTAAAACTGCTCTCTCACATTATAAGAGAATAAAGGGGTCACTGGATGAAGTTAATGGCCAGTGCAGTTAAAAAAAAAATTACAGGAGGTACTTCTTCATGTGGTGTGAAGTCAGCCTATGAAATTCATTACCATAGCAGGTCAGGGAGTCAAACACTGCAGACACATTGAAAAATGGGCTGGATAATTTTATGGCCAATAATAACATTTGTAGCTATAGCTGTTGGATACAGTGGGAGTAGCAGGTGGTGGTATTCACAGTGCACACTGAGAGCAGCAAGAGCAGCCAAGCCAAGTGTTTCTCTCTGGGTTCTTCTAAGAGAAAATGCTGCTTTTCCTCTTACCCTTGTAAGCCTGAGGTGTACAGTGCACCAAAATCATCCCTCTCCTCTGTCTAGCCTGAGAAAAGCAGCTCCTTATTCATGTTTGCTCTGGGGAAGGAAGGTCTGGCAAAAGCTCTGGCTGGGCTGATAAAGTTTGGACCATTCTCAAAATGTGTGTTGGGTACAACTTCAGGAGACTGCTGAAAGTTCATCTTCTGTATGTAAAGATGTCCTGGCAGTCAGACTCAGGATCTCTGTATGGCTCTTTTGGAGACCTGAACCATCCGCTTCTGAGGAAAACTCAAGAAATCCTGTGATGGCCAGGTAAGCTCCCAGTGGGGAGATTTCTTCCTAATCTTCATCAAGGGTAAAAAAGCTCCAGTTCCTCATTCTGACAGACAAGTTTTTCATTCTTGGGAGGCATCTAGGATCATGCCTCTACCTCAGTGATTGTCTGCCTAACAGGTATGTCAAGCAGAGAGCAGATAGAGCATTTTCCTATATACTCTTATGCTTCCTTACATTTGGTTTTCTTCTTTCAGTCCCTTCCACCCACACTGCTCTACCATCAGATTTACTCTGATCACTCATCCATGTACAAATCAAGTAAAATTTTTATTCCTGGGGAGAAGGAATACTGAACTCCTATTGCCATGCAGACACAGCTGGAATATCATAAGATGAAAAAAAAATCAAGAGACTGGCTTGGTGAGAGAAATGGGATCTTCCACTTGTTTTTATGGCTTCAATTCAACTCTCAGTAGTTTTACAGCATAGACATACAGGGAATTTAGTTGTTGTGTTTGCTGGTGTCCATAACAGCCTTGCCTCTTGTTTTCTCTATCAAATAAGCCATATGCAGACTTGCTTTACATACAGCATAAGCTGTAGTGACAGCTACTTACCAAAGTTGAGATCAGAAGCTGTGGCCCTCAATTTGAAATAAAGGGCCCCATGTGGAGCCCAGCAGCTGGGAATTTATAATGTAGACAAATAAGATGAAGAAATTGGAAGGTATTTTAAATATTTAAAGCCTCTCAAATGCAAGAGGATTGAAATGTCTTTCAATTAAGCCAATGTCTCTAATTTTCAGTGCACACAGAGGTCATGATTTTATCTCTGAAATGTTTTCTTTCACTATTTGACAAGCTGAACTCTGCCAGGCCAACAGAGTCAGGCAAGCTTTTAATCTCAGTCAGATTTCTGCCTGATTAGAGCATGTTTTCAACCTCTGAAAAGCAAGCAGCCCATTTAAATATATATACAAACAGTCTTGTATGGTCTTTTATTAAACAGTTCAGTGGGAAAGGATGGAGGGACACTTCCTATCCTTACTTGCTCCTTTAAGACTCTCATTTACAAAGGACTGCTGCAAATGCCTAAATCAGTTAAGTCAGGCATGGAGGGGCAGGAGACGTCTTGGACAAAGAGTTTAATTTGTTGTCTGGAGGCCAAGATTTATGATTATCAGAAGGATTATAACTTTTCTGTTCACAGGACTTATTTCATTGAACCTCTTTGCTTTCAGACTTAGCAGGGACTTCTGAGCACTTTCTAAGCATGTTGGGTATTCGAGACGCTCTGGTACAATGAAGAGTCACCTCTGTTTCTCAAGCAGGGAACAGAGGCACAACAAAACATGAAGGGATTTGCTCAATGTCTCCCTTGCAATTGAATGTGAAGTGCAACTTCATGATTGTCTCAGCCACTATTAAGCCATCTTGCTCTCTTGGCTTTTGTTTTTGTCTTAGCAAGAGTTCTCCTCTGGTTTCTAGTCAGCCTTATTTTATTTTATTTTAATGTTCATGCAAATCATTATTTATACTTAATATTTAAAATTTCCTAAGCACAATGACTGGCAATGGCCATGAATAAATATTCTTTAAAAAATCCCCTTGCAGTTCTTATTTGTGTTATTCCCTGAGCTCACATAGTAAGATATTAAAAACTATAAGGTTGCCATCCTAGGTTTGCTTACCAAATATTTTTGGCACCTCAAGTGGCTTTGTAGTTTATGCCCCAGCTCAAATCTCTACCCAGTGCTGGTTAATTACCCAATCACCATGATTATATAACAACAAATTTATTGGCGTTTTAGATGCTGCAGTCTCATCGTGTCAGAAAGAAATTTCAGAGATGGCTCACAGTTGATTGGTATCATTAAATGTGACATATATAAAGCTGCAAATTTAAACTTTCCACCCCATTCCCAGTGAAGACAAATAAAACTCCCTTTCAGGCACACTGATAATGCAGACAAGTAAACTTTGAGACCACTGTAATGTTTATGAAGTGCAAGTGTGTCATAAAATCAATCATTAATCAGACAAAATGAAAGACCCGTGAAGTGAAATTTTTGAGTATTGTACACCAGTTAGTTCAAGAACTGTAACATTTGCAAAACTGAAATGCTTGGGGAAAAAAAGGACATTACTTTCAAATAGATGATCAATCAGAATTTTTCTGAAAATTAATTCTCTGGTGACCACAATGTTTTGTGAACTGTCCACAAGCCTGACAATTTAGCTATTAAAAATAGTGTTTCAAAGAGCAAGGAAGTTGTGGCTCAAAAAGTGAGTTATGCTTTGTATGCCAAGACAATCTACATACCCAGAATGAGACATGTCTATCCAGTTGTCCTGGTTCCAGGCAGGACAGGGTTAAGTTTTGCAGTCCTCCTTAATCTCCTTAATTTCACCTTAATTTTTCAGGAGGAACATGCCCAGGATTTGGAGGTTGTTCTGCACCACCTCATGTCATTTTCTGGGGACAGGGGAGTGTTTTTTGGGAAGATGGACTCTTCTGGTTGGGTAGCAAGGTGGAGGGAGTGATTTGGTATTGTTCATTGTTGGGGGGTTTCCATGTGAAGTGTTCACCTCTTTCTTGTACCCTCCATTACTGATATGGTTGCTGTTGCTGTTCATTTTCTTGTCTTGTTGCTAAATTTGTCCTTTTGCTGAAAACCTGCTCAGTCAGTCTCACTCTGCGCCTGGTAAGATCACAGAACAGATCTTCCTGAAAGCTTTGTCGAGGCATATAGATGACAGGGGTTGGCATTAGAGAGAGCCAACAAGCCTGCACAAAGCTCAGGTTGTGCCTGACTAACCCAGGGGCGTTGTATGATGGAGAGACTGCTTTGGTGGATAAGGGAAGAGCCCCTGATCTGCCTAGGCTTCTGAAGGCCTCTGACACTATTATCCTTCTTGCTAATTTGGAGACATATGGAGTTGATGGATGGACTAGTAAATGGATAAGGAATTAGCTGGATGGTAACATCCAAAAAGATCCAGTCACAAGCTCCATGGAGATGAATAATGATCTTCAGGGTCTGTACTGGGACTGTTCTTGTTCAGTATCTTCATCAATGACTGAGTGGGATTGAGCACACCAGCAACTCAATCAGTGTTTGCCAGTGACAGCAAGCTGAGGGATGGGCCTGAGGGAAAGGATGTGTCAGAAAAAAGACTCAGGCTAAAATTAGAGAAAACTGAGGAAAATTATTGTCTCATTCTCACAGAAGTTTAGCCAGCACAGGAATTTTGGGGTCAAATGCAGTTGGCATGCCCAGAATCCATATCATAGTTTCCCACACATCTTAGCTTGCAGCCCCGAGCACATACTAAGAGGGATGAAATGAAGGGTGAGATGGAATGAAGACACCATGGCCAGGCTCTGTGGCAATTCCTGGAAAAATAGGAACTTCATGTTACCAGGTAAGTGACAAATCACATAGCATCTGCCAGCCAAGGGACAGAGGAAAGATGTCCTGAACCACCAACTGTGGTGAAATCACTCTTCTTGGATACGTTTTACTTATGATAATCTTGCTGTCACAACTTACTCACATCTGGATCCCATCTGCAAGGTATGACCACTTCTCAGTAGGTAAATGATCTTTTATTTTATTGACTGTACATCTGAGAGCCAAGAGAGAGAATTTTGCACCAATCAGTAACAAAGGTATGCATGACAAGAGTCATTCATGTCTGTGCTTGGGCTGTTCTGGCACTGGAAATAATTCTGTTTATGAATTATTTTGCTGGTTTGACCTTGGTTGGTATTGGAAAAGAAGGAAGTAAAACATCCCCGGAAATGGTTCTCCTGAGAGAGATGCTTGGGAGTTTCAGAGATAGCCAGTGACTGTCCAGTTCTGAGAACTGACAGCTCTGTAAGCTATTCAGAGCTAAGTTCCACCCCCGTGAATACCATTGTGAAGCCCGGGAAACTCTGAACTCGTTCTCTTTGGTTTCCGGCGGCTGAGGGTGACAGAGCTGTGAGGGGAGGGAGGCCCGGCCTGAGCCGTGCCAGGCCGGGCG
>VWYI01047480.1:51902-70897 GCA_013399455.1 Anthoscopus minutus
TGAAAGAAAATGGGAGGAGTTTCACAACAGCAGAGTTTTTTCTAAACCGGGCAGCTGCTGTTTTGTGAAGATGCAAGCCACAGAGAACTGTTCTTGTGGACATATCTCCAGAGTGTTGAAAAAGAAGACTCCTTGCCCTATGTGAAATAGAGAAAGATTGTTGTAGAAGTGATAACTGATTTTAAAAATCCCAGATTTCATTTTTGTGTTGTCAGGTGGAAAAGAGATGAGTGGGTGGGGGAGGGAAGTGTTCTAGAGGTTTCATTTGGACTTTTCCTTCTCATTTTCCTTTTAGTTTGTTTTGTTAATAAATTTCCCTTATAGTCTTAAGTTTAAGCCTGCATTTTCCTTTCCTCTAAAATCATATCTCACAATGGAACATAAGTGGGCTAGTGAGTTTTGGCTAGCTCTAAACCCACAACATTCTTTGTTGCATTGGCCGGGAAATTTCAAATTGGCAATTTTAAAACCACTACAATTATCTTGCTGGTTTTTATTGGTCCTGCACTGGGAGGACAGAGGGCATGTGAAGGGGCATGTTGCTGCACAGGGCACCCTATGTCACCAGAACCTTCTACCTTCTGGTTTACTCTTTTTTTTTTTTTTCAGATACATCAAACAAGTGTCACAAGTCCCTCAGAAGTCCACTGTGAGCTGATCTCCAGTCATTGGAAGAGCTAGCTATGTCATTTGTCATCCAGCTTTTGCCAATATCCAAAATTCAAAGAAGGAAAATACTTCTATGGAGGCATTGTCTGTCAAGTCTGGGCACATTGTCAACAGAAATAAGGATGTTCTTCATCTGAGCTACCCTAATGTGAGCCCAAAGCAACAAATCAAGGGGGAATTTTGAACTAAATGCATAGATAATATAATGTGAACATTCAAGGAAGTGCTCTTTTGGAATTGTGGCAAGTCGAGAATGTAGCTGCAATTAAAGAATTCTCAAAAACACTTTCAGATGAAAGCTTAAAATATTGATTTATTTTAAATATAAAAGGGAAACCATTGTACTTGGGAAGTAAGTATAAATTCATTATTTTAAATACCAAAATTTGAATATTACTAGTTAGGAGCTAATCTGGAAGTGTGTATAGCATTTGGAACTGATTAAATAAAAGTTAGAATATAACAATCTGAGCTCTTTCACATATCCTCTTATTTCTTTCTGTATAGTCATGGATGGGTTTAGCTCTCTCTGAGCAAAGGGATCTATGGCCAAAATCTATGGAATTTGTCGATAGGTTGAATCATTAGCTTTCCTGGCATGAATTTGTCATCTTAGATTAGAAAGCTGATCTTAGTTAAATAAGCTGAAACAGATGCAAAGATATATATGTATGATTTTGAGAAGGAGACAATTTGATGTGAAAATTCCTGTAACTTTACAAAATGTGAGATGAAGACAACCATTTCAGATAACGCTGGTACAGTCTTATCTTCCTGCTGAAAAATAGCAAATATCGTAAGTGTTCACCATTCCACAGAGCAGTGAAAATAGCTGGTTCAGTAATCAGATTGAAAAGTCAGGTATTTCTTTACAAACATGTTTCTTTTCAACTAGATGTCATAATATACATGCTGATGCAGAATGTTCTCATTGATCAAAAATCTCTTTCTAAGTGCCTGTTAATTCTTTAATAATAAAAACCAGCTCAGCCAAATTTCTAAATGAAACCTTTCAGAGGGAAAACAAAAATACGTCCCCCCCTTTTTTTTGAAGTGCAGTTTTTCCTTGTCATGCAATTTCTTGTTTTATTTTCAATAGGCAGAGGGCAGATTGCTTAACAGATGGAGACAAAAGCAGTAGGTCGACTGAATTCCTGGACACCTTTGTTTAAAGCCAGAAACCAACTGAATTAATATATGTCCTTCAGCAATAAACTATAAGAGAAACTGACTGTCTAGATTTATGTGAGGAATGCATATAAAAGTTTCAAAATTTGACTCCTTGAAACTCTTCCTTGATTTTCTGCTGTCTGACAGCTCATAGCATGATATTGTGTAGGAAAAGGCTCTGTAAACTCAAGCTGTTCTCATTTGATCATATTGTTCTTTTCAGAGCAGTGCAATGTGGATGTTTTAAAGCAAGTAAACAAGACATAATTGTTGTTAAAGCAAGAATAGGAGTTAATTTGTAAACAGGTTCCATTAGCTCTGTTGCAAATTTTCTTTAAAAAGCAAGAAGCATCTGGACTCTGCTTAAACACCCTGTTCAAGCAGGGTATTTAATTAAGGCAATCAAAAACTGTGAGTATTTGAATGTGAATAAAGAAAACAGGGAAATCTGAGAAAAAGCAGAGAGAAGATGATTGAGCAAGAGACTGGTAAAATCACAGGAGGAGGAGGAGGAGATTTCAAAGGAAATGACAATAAGGATAAAACGTCTTGTGAAATACTGGAATTTCCAACTGAAAAATGAATTTTGATAAACTGGAATGGAAGAAAAAGGGAGTGGTATGGAGGAGGCAGAAAGGGGGATAGAGGAAGAGGTGTCATCATAGCAAAAGATTTAGAAGCTCAATTTATAATAATCAACTCCACAAGGCACATTTTCATATTTCAAAATAAAATATGCCAGCGGATTCTGAAATAATGTATTTTCCTGTTGAAATACACAGAGAAAAATAAGACAAGTCTGTCAAACAAGTAGAGTTGTAAAGAAATTCAATGGCCTATTTAAAGTGTACATTAAAAAAAAAATCAAATGCCAAATGTTTGAAAGACTACATTTCAGAGTTTCAATTACAGTGTAGAAAGGGGTGGCTTATGGATTTATCCAGACAAGGACATCTGATGTAAAAACCAGGTTGAGAACAATGCAGTAGGAAAGGACATAGACACAAATGAGGACAAGGGGCTGAATGAGGCATATGTACATTAATCTCTTGTCAGGCCTGCTGGGAACCCTCAGCATTGAAGTGAATTTCCCAGACCCTTGCAGAATTTGAGTTATTTCCTGGTCAACACTGGCTCCTGGAAGACAATTCTCAGCCCTCTGTCTTGCTCAAACTACTCTGTGAAGACTTTGCATTGTTATTCTTAAAGACTCTACAGAGCTGTTGTTTTTCTTCATATTTGTGCTGGTTTTGCCTTGATTGATGCTTAGAAGAAGGAAGAAAACCACCCACACAAATGACTTTCCTGAGAGAAGCTGCCGGGAGCTTCTTCTGTGTCTAGCAAAGGCCAGTAGCTGTCTAGTTCTGAGAACTGACAGCTTTTTAAACCACTTGGGTCTGCCTCTGTGAATACCACATTTTAAAAACTGGGAGGTCCAAAAAGGTCTCTTTGTTTTCGGCCTCAGAAGGTACCTGAGCTCTGCTGGGGCCAGCCCTGCTGTGCTGCTGGGCCAGGCGGGGCCGGATCCCAGTGGCTCCCGGGCGGGGAGCGGTCACAGCTGCTGAGATCTCGGTAACACCAGGGCCTGCCCCCGCCCCTCTGGCCTGCACCGAGCTGGCATCTCCTGGGCCTCCGGGCCAGGCCAGGCTTTCCCCCACCTCCACCGTGGCCTCCCCAGTGGCTGCTGGGCAGAGGGAGGAGCCCACAATGGCCTGAAATCCATCACCGTGACTGCTTCAGCCACTGCCCACCAACACCTGCTGGACTGGGTTAATGTTAACCCTGACAGTGCACAGATGAGACCTGCAGACCAAAACTGTCCCCTCCAGTGAGAGGCAAGGACAGAGGGACGACACATAGAAAGACAACATGAAGACACCAAGGTCAGTAAAGAAGTAGTCAAGTTCCAGATGGAAGGAGAATGAGGAGATGCCCTAGTATTCAGTCTGAAAGTTCTTTTGGTAATGCNTTCTTGTGGAGAAGTCTCCATGGCATGGCAAGAGAAAACTGCTCACCCTATAAGAACTGAGGAAAGAATATTGTAGAAGTGATAACTAATTTAAAATACCAAGTTTTGTCTCTAAATTGTCAATTGGGAAATGAAAGAAATTGGGCAGGGGGAGGGAAAGTTCTGGAGGTTTCATTCTGGGTTTTTTAAAATTTTTTTGGTTCTCTTAATAAAGCTCTTCATAGTCTCTAAGTTTTGAGCCTGTTTTTGCCCTCCTCCTAAACATATCTCATAGCAAGAAATGAGTAAGTGCACTGGTGAGTTTAACCAGCTCTAAACCCACCACAATATTACAACTTTTCTGGCTTATACTTATAACTGCAATTTTTATGGCTCATACCTCTATAAGCATTTTATGGCTCCAGCCTGTTGTCTGCAGCCTTTTGAAAACACAATGGCACAAACTTAGGTGATTATACATTAGGAGAACATTAACAGCTGAAACTTCCTCTTCTGATGGATAGGATTCAGGTTGGTAGGAGTTTTGACTGGAATCAGTGCAAATGTGATGGAGAATTTAGACCAGACAGTGGTGCTATCAAGGTTACACACCCTCATTTCACAGCTGTTTAGATTCCAGGCATGTGAGTTGGCAGCATGAGCTTAATGAAATTCAGTATGGAAAAATGCAGTCTCCATCTGGAACAGAACCAGGATAGGCTGGGAACTACTGGGAAGCAGCTCTGCAGAGACTCAGGGTTCCAGTGAAAGCCAAGTGGAACACTAGCCATCAGTGTACACTCACACTGGTAAAAGCCAATTGTTTACTCCAGTCTGGGTTATATCCTGGACAAGGAAACCACAAGACAGTAGGCTTTATCCAATGTGGCAAAGAGAATGCTGATAGGAAGGAAAGTTAACTGCATCTGCCACTTCTAAAAGGACACCACAAAGCCAGAGCAATGCCCCTCGTGGGGAAGTCAACAGGTACTTCTGCAACACAAGAAACTGATGGGCCAGGAAGAAATCTTGTCTTCTGCAAGAGAGCAGCACAGATGTGGGATGTGGCCCAGAGAGGTAGTAACATCTCCATCAACAGGGTCTTTATCTTATGCTTATATTCAAAGCATTTCAGAGAATAATGCACTCTCTATTTTGTGCCTGATGTCTTAAAAGGCGCATGTGTAGGTTTAGGAATTTAAAAAAAAAGCTCTTATTTTCATCCTAATTTACACATCTGCATAGGTATAAAATAGTAATTTTCTATTTCCATTTTTTCTGTCTGTTTTCTCAGGATCAGAATCCTGATCCAATTTCTTGTCTTGCCCATTTTCTCCTGTGCACAGTCAGACGTTTTCTCTCCTTGTGTCCCTTTTAAACTGTTGCTGGTCCTTTCGAGGGATTAAACTGGCCAAGGTAAACTGTCTCTCACAACTTTGTTAATCTAAACTTCTCCTTTGAGATAAATCTGCGCTTCCCACTGTCATGTTTCTGACTCCCACTTAGACACATCTTTTGCCTCTAGACAGGGAGCAGTATCTGCAAAATCTGTATTGTGCCATGAACTGTGAGGTCCAGCATATTGCCCCTGGGTACTGACCAGGAGTTGTTAATTTTGCTGGCCTTGGCAGTGGTGAGTGTGACAGTCTAATTACAAAGGACCTGCCCTACCAGTAGTTAAGCATCCCTAACCCAGTTGAAGGCAGTGGTTTCTGAGAGGTCACTGGACCCAGTGTACTGTTACAAGTGTTCTATCAAAACTGCTTGTGCTTTCGGTGTCAGAGTGTAACTTTGCTGTGGGATTCTTGGCTTAATTCCAGTGGATAAAGGAGTTTATTGTAGAGAAAAGACCTTTGAGAAAAATTTGGATTGGTAGCTTCACATTTGTGAAATGCATCTTTTCCTGCCCATAGCAGTATGTGCCCATGAAACTTTGTGCTATAAGGAATGGTTGACTGGAGCAACTTTCCTTCTGTGGCCACATACAGATTTCTCTACTGAGTCACTGGGATTACTAATAGCTAAAGACACTGTCCTTGGTCTTTGCACCCAAAACTGTGCTGTTAAATATACACAAGAGACATGAATGACAAAAAGCATTCTCCATCTAAAATATCAAAGCTTTTGAGCTGTTTTGGGAAAGCATCTTGAGCTCTCAGCCTTTGCAGATCCACTTTTCATATCTGGTATGTTATTTTGAAAGCAGCAAACTGAGAGTGTGGTGAAACCTCTGTGTGCTCTGCTGCTACTATGAAGTTATGTATCCTCCCATTAGTTCACATGAAGATTAAAATAATCTTCTGCCTGAAGATAAACAACCAAACATGACATTTGGAAGGTTCGCAGTTCCAGCTGACTTTGTTATTCCCTACGGTCAATAAAATCACTATTGACTTTCATTACATGGAAGAGTGCTTGTTTTGTGACAAATAATGTATTGTCTTAATACTGTAAAAGATGTACTGCCAGAAAACTTTGCACTTTTCTTTCCAAAAGGTGACATTTACACAAGGGAAATTACTCACTTCAGCAAGATTTATAAAACTCTTTAGAGCTCTATTCTCCAGCGCTACTAATTACAGCACAATGCGTGGCAAACAAGCAGGGCAACCAGCAATCACAGGAATAAGAGTCAGACTTAGACACATGCATACACTTCTAAATGCTCTCTTCAGAGTCAGAGAGGATATTATTCAGCTCTTTCTGGGCAGAGCTGCTGGAAGTGGAGAGTTGTCATTAGGCTGCCAACAAGCCATCTGTTCCACCGTTTAAGCCAGAGAAGAAATGGTACAGTATATCTGAAGCCTTACAACATATGTGATAGCCCTGGGATCTCTCTGAGGTCCCTTTAATAATTTAATTTACATTTTGGATCTGAGTGGTCATGCTGTTCCTTCCTCAGGTGGTTCTGCTTATCCTATGACTTGAGATGTTCAGCAGACATCTTGTTAGCCCAAAGTCCATAAATATTGATTGGTCTGTCCACTGGGCCAAGCTGTAAGAGACAAAGCCTTGAGAATAGTAGGAAGAACAAATAAACGGCTGCATGTCTTCTCTTCCCTCCTGGCTACTTCTGGCTTTGTAACTCTGCTGAGTTTGACACTGAGCTCACCTGTGGGGAGCAAAAAATAATTTAAGGTGATTCACTTAAATGAAGGCATATATTTGTCTTTTGTTGTGAAAACCCCTTAATACTCAGCTACCAAAGCATCCTACATTCAAATACATGTGTGAAGGGAACCCAAAGCAGAAGAACCTACATATTCACACATCTCTGGAGACCTGTGAGCCATGGAAAGGTCTGTGGTGAATCACTTCGGTCACAAGGAGCAGGCACAAAATCCTGGAACCTGAGGATGTACATGAGAACTGTGTCTAAGAGCTGCTTAGAGGATCAGAAATAAGATGGTAGGCATTAAAGGTAATGCAAGGTCTATTCTCAGGAGAGGGTAATTAACTGCACAGGTGAACTGTTTGAGAAAAACAGTGGGGAGGGAAGTCTGTGGAACAAACTTCAGGAGTAAATGACATAAAGTGGTTTTTAAAGCAATATGCAGATAAATGAGTGATGCAATTGTCAGATGCTTAATTTCCAGGGAAAATTAACTAGATTTCCAAAGAAGAAGCCTTCTGTGAAATACCCAATGTTATGCTTTAGCAGGGAATACCTACTCTGACTCTCATGAAGAAAATGCGTAACAAATTAAAAGGTAGGTTGGGTATGAAGACCCATAGAACTAAATTGAATAATCATTTCCTCAGAATGCACATTCCAGAGAATTCAACTAATATTTAATTGGCCTGAATCATCATGGTCCCTAACTCTATGCACAAGCATAGGAGCAGATCCATTGTCATCACTCCTATATCTGCTGGTTGTGCTGGTTTTGGCTGTTGGTTTTCTTCACAGTAGTTACTGTGGGGCTGTTTTGGATTTGTGCTGGAAACAGCATTGATAGTACATGTTTTCATCTTTTCTGAGCAGCATTTGCACAGCATCAAGGTCTTTTCTGTCTCTCACACTATCCTACCAGTGAGTAGGCTGAGGTGGACAAGAATTTGGGAGCAGCCACAGGCAGGACACCTGGCTTCAGCTGACCACAGGGATATTGCATATTAAATAGAAAGGCCTGGGGAAAAAGAAGGTACTCCATAATTCTGTGCGGAAATTCTACAACTTCTGTGTCTCAGGTCACATATTGAGGATATAAAATATCTAACTCATGTGTTGGCTCCTCATTTGACAGTTTGAGACAAAGCCTACTGAATTCCCTTATATTAAAGGTCATATTCAAGTCCCCTTAGGCTTTTAATGAGTCAGAATGTAGAAGATTAATTCACTTACATTATAAGGAGCAACACAGAAACTTGAAGGTCTGATATCTGCCGAATTCATTGATTTTAAGAGCTTTAAAGGTTTCTGTCCCAGCAAAGTTCTAACTCCCCAAGTAAACAAAGAAACCTTTCTCACATACACATTTTTCTCTCATCCAAAATAAATAAGAATGCTTACATTTTTATTGCAATGTCTCCATTCATATGACTTTCTTAATGAATGGCAATTGAGCACCTGCTTGTGGCTCGAAACATTGCTGAGATCCTTCAGTGAAATTATTGTGATGAATCACCATTGTTGATGCTTTCTGAATGAGACAAATCTCCAACTAATGTGCTAGTTGCAATCCAAATGTAATGGGCTCATGGATCATAAATCTTCTGCAGGGAAATATACCTCCATTCTGTATCAGCCAATAAACAAAGATGTTATTCATATTTTCTGCCACCGGGCTTACGATGGAGGATAAAGGGGAGTGAAAAATTGGACAGAATGTAAAAGGCACTGTGCAAGTTTGGATTCAAATTACTTTCAGGAATGTGACTGTTATTTACATGTGACAGAAAAAATTAGGCACAGCACATGCACTATGCAATCTCGTCAAGTCAATATTGTAAATGTGTTTAGAGCATGTTCTGGAAATTATCTCAGTTGTGAATATCAGTTCCAGAAAACTGTAATACAATGGTCATAAATGCATCTTAACTGGAAATATGCAGCAAGCAGTAAATATCTTCTTGGGCCATAATAAGCTAATGGTGTCAGTGTGAGTGAAGAATTGCAGCCAGAGACCAGACAAATTGAGCCTCATTGTGCTCTAAATGTCCTTGGAGCAACAAATAAATTGCGTTTAACTGCTCTTTAGTCCAAAGTCATAAACATTAGTTGGACACATTAAATGGATGAGGAGCACCAGAGGCAAAGAGCTGTGGCAGTTTTCTCTGAATATTGGTTTTGCTCCATTTTTTTTTATTTATACAAATCTGCCTTTTTTCCCAAACATAATTCCAGAAAACCGTTTGGTCCATGATATATTTTGTGATGTGTTCCCAAATTCCTTTTCTCAATACTGGCTAACTTCAGATTCTCCAGGGGGCTTATATTTAGCTTTCTTTCGGAAATTGTTCCTGTAGGGAGTCAGTGGAGGTAATCAAATATCTGTGCAAGTGCTAAAGCAGTGGGTAGTGTCTGTGGTGGAAGCAAGAGCCAAGAATTTGGAAAGGGCTCACAGTTTGTTTATAGGGACTAGAAAGAGATAGAGCTATGAGAACTTCTGGACAGGGCTTGAGGATGGGCAACATAAACTTATAGTCCAAAGCTTGACTAAATCTCTGCAAGGAGAGATGTGTAACTTCTTCTGAAGCTCATGTCTAATTGAATTTAAAGCTGTATTTTACTAAGGTTGTGAAATAATTTCTGATATCTGGAAGACATTTTAACAAGTAGTCATGTGGTAAAGAAGCTGAGCATTTGTGGGTATGCAAGAATGACAAAATAAAATATATCCTTTAACTCTGAACCATTTTTGAGAGTGGATACAAGTCTTTCAAACTTTTTTTATATATATGCATAATCTTCAAGGTTAATGGTTGGCTTCTCTCTAGTAATTGACCAACAAAGCTTCAAAATGAAAAATGTGGAGCAGGAATTAAAGTAGAAAGAAATATTCTTGTTTTCTATTAGTTTGAAGACTACCACAAAGCAATGCAAATGTTGCAACTTTCAATGAAAATTATGTGCTATTGGAGACCAAGCCATTTAGATTGCTGCGTACTTTTAAATTATGTGAATGCTTTCCAAACATTTTCATTACATCTTGTAAATAATGAAGCAAATAACAGATACTACCCCTCTTAATTGTGCATTATTATTGAACTCCCAGAAACATAATAATATTTCTAGAACTCACAAATACTCTCAGACACAAGGTGTGATATTTGGCGTTGTCATGTGCAGAGTCAGGAGATGGCCCTGACGATCCTTGCAGGTCTGTTCTGACTCAGGATGTCCTATGGTTCTATGAAAATTCGTGGTGCCACTAGCTGTAAACAACTGCCATTTGTGTGATGTTCCAGATCACCCCTTGTTTGCTTTCCATGTAAAAGAGAACTGGTGTGATCTTTGATAGTGCCTTAAAGGATGCCAGTGAAGAGAATTAATCAAAGTGAGATGGGAGTGAACTGTACAAAATCTCTCCACATCTAAAGAAAAAGGAAAAAGAAAATGAGGAAAGGTCAAAATCCTTTTGACTACATTTTACATTATGGATCTTTTCACCTTTTTACTTCTTTTCCATTGTGTTTTCTGCTACTGTAATTAAGAGCTAAAAATATTTATCGAGATGCTGTTTCCATGGAAGTTGCCTTGAAATACCTCTTGGTCACAGTGCACTGTCTAATGACAAAAGAGGGAATAAAAATTTGATTTACATCCTACCTGGAATCTTTTCACTTGCATAGAGGCAGAGAACCTGCTTTGGACCAGGGAAGAGGGTGAAAGATTTGGGCTTTTAAATTTCATCCACCTGTGTCATTTTGATGGAAGGGGCTGGCCATGAAATAGCCAGGGTGATGCTAGGTAGGTTATTTTAGTTAAATCTCTTCCCAGATTAGTGGAGATGTGCACAGAAAAAAGCATGTCCTGTTTCTTTGCCTTGAACATTGCATCACCCAATGAACCCTACTCAGACCCAAGCACAACTCAATACGAATTTAGAGAAGAAAATTCTCCTTATATTCCACAGAGCAAGTATCCCTAATAAAATTTTGCTCGGTGGAGACAACCCAGCACCAATGTTCTAATAATTAAAATCCAAAAAGACTTAGCAAGTGATTTGGGGCAGGATGGGAGGAAAGATGCAGGAATTTAGTAAGGCTTAACAAAGAATTGTGAATGGCCAGTAAATATCATTTATCATCATTACAGACTATATTAGACTACAATTTCCTCAGCCTTACACTATCTAGAGCTGGATTTCGAAAAATGTGAAGTCACATACATCAAGTGAACCCCATTAATACATATAACAGGTACAGAGAAAAATATCTCTTGCCAAAGCAACAAAAGGCACATGGTCACATGCAAGGAGGGGAAAGGTCTGAGGATTATGAAGAATGCATAGCAATATTCCTTCTGTATTACCTGCCTGTACCTTCTGTCTAACTGAACCAATGTTCTCTTGTATATAGGGAGATAAATTCCAAGTGTAAGCTTGCGCAAGTGGATTTGCATTTTGAGCTGTGGGATTAATTTAATCTGTCTTTATGGAGTATATCAGTGCTCTTAAATTGATATTAAATGGTAAGGACCGTCCTAGCAATTCTTCCATGTTGATCACTGCAAGGTATTTAAGGAAGAAAACATGAAACGGAAATCTTTACCTGCCATTATTACAGTTACCTTAGTCATTATGTAGGGAGAGTGGAATTACACACACTGAATTATGGTTTTAAGGATTAAACCAAGCTGGAGTGCCTTATTCTGACACATAGCTGAGCACCCTTGTTCACTAGTTGAAGATAAAGGCTAAGCCAGCCCAGAATCCAGCAGAGACTGCTGAGGGTTAGATCCCAGAGGTAGATCCTCTCACACATAGCAGTCAGACTCTTGTGAACTTCCCACTCACAGTGCATCCTCACTGGTAAATCCCATGTGGGAACGGTGCTTTTGGGAACGGTTCTTCCCACAGCAGGCTACTGTGTCATTGCAGATAATAAAAACAAGTAGCCTGAGACAAAATGCCCCAGCAGATAGCATATGGTGACAGTGGCTTTCATGGTGGTGTGCTGAACAACTTTATTAACAGGGGCTTACTTTTTAAAGCTACTTCAAAGGGTTGCTTTCTCATGTTATTCTATGCATTGTGTTTGTCAAATGAAGTGGAGATAGCTTTCTGATTCTGGTCTCATAATGTTGCTTAGACTATATGAAATGTTTGCTATCTTTAATCTGACAGACATTTATAGGTGCTCCAAAACCCAGCCAGTAGATTACATCATATTACAGTATGTTTACTAAAGGGAAACTGCTCAAAAGTGATGATTTAGATACAATTTACCCTTAAAATATGCATGGCACTCCCTTCTCTGTAAAAATACACAGGGGAATATATGAGCTGTAGGTGTTTGTCTGAATTTTGCATAGCAACTTTTAATCAGTGTTGACAACCTGACCCTGCTCTGTTTTTTCCTAAAGTTACTTTAAAAATTTATTTATTTGTTTAAAGCCTATGGAAAGGAAACGAGAACCAAGCTATGAAATAAGTTTGTGGTGATAGACATGTCCAACATGAAGCCAGTGTGTCAGTGCAGAACTCACAGTGCAGATGAGAAAGTGAGGTTGCCCATGGACTTTAAGGACTGTCTGTGAACACACTGCTGACTGTTCTCTCCAAAGAGCACTCCAAAGAAGAATCAATCAATGACAATCAATGACAAGAATATATATCAGTGAAACTCAGACCTATAAGCAAAGTCATCAGACAGCACCTAGTACCTGATCAATGCCTGCTCTTTTAAAAGGGTATATCAGGATGTAATTCTTGCTATATAGTCCCATTCTCTGTAAGTACTTCTATCAAATATGCATTTACAAAGAGGGAAGGTGAATTCTCAAATGCCATACGTGACAACCTTTTCTTCACTCTAACTCCATCACTCCTGTTAATGATCCTTCCTGAAAGAAATGCGACACTATATTTTTTCCCTGTGGGTGAAACAACTAGTAACAATTAATGTTGTTTAATTTGTAGTGGATTTTCAGTTTTTGTTATGCTTTCTCTGGGTCTACTTGCGTTTCAGGGAAAGCTGGATTTGAAATTTATTTTGTTGATACAGAGCAGTGAATAAAGACAACTTCTGCAGCAGTATTTCATGGAAAACTTTAGCATTGGTGGTTTGAAGGGTTTGAAGGATGTTTCCATGCTCTCAGAAAATGATGATTCTTTATGTTCTGGGCAATTTTGTCTCACAGAGGGTGGAATTATGCCAATACTGTTTTCCCTTTAGATAACCAAAATAACTCAAGCCATTGATTAACATCTCCTAGCTGCTCAAGTAAGGTAGCAATAGAGCATAGATAACAGCCAGGGATTAGCATTGCTTCTAGAAAATGGTAGGGATTGCAAACAGAGTCCAGAATAATTGCTCTTTCTTCAAATCCTGATATGTTTTGTGAGATGCAGAAAGCAGCACCCAGTCTTGCTTCTCAGGAATGGTCATCTGTGTCCCTTTCCAGGCAGGGATGTTGCAGTAATGAACGGATTTGTGGTGTGTTATTACAAAGTGCTCAGCATGAATAATATCCAACTGCTTCTGCTTACAGTTATTTTTTAAAATTGACTTGGAAGATGACATTCTTGATGGTGTAATCTGAAGTTGCTCCAAGCTTTGGTCACATGAGAGTCAATGCTCTCACACTGCTTTAGGCAGTGTGAAATTTATGCTGATTGTGAGTGGGGCCATGACATCACGTGCCTTAAAGCTGCTCAGTGCCATGGGTGCGCTGGTAACCGTGCTGTCATGTGGAAGAACCTGGCCACCCGCTGTCCCACAGAGTGGAGATTGATGGGGAGCATAGAGAGTGAAAGAAGAGCTGGGTGTGAGTTGTGGTATGTGAGATGAGGTGTGAGATGAGAGATGAGTTATGCCAGCTTGGTGGGAGAGGTGAGGAATCATCTGGGGAACATGAAGTTCTGCCTGGGGATGGGTGAGGATCTAACAGAAAGCTTATGAGATAGGATTAAAGAGAAGACGTGTAAGTGTGACTGAGTGTTGCCTGTAGACCACCTGACAGGAAGAACAAGTGGAACAAGTGGGAAGAGCTTTGCTATAGGTAGGCAAAACACCAATTCAGTGAAGTTAGGAAGTATAAAGTTTAAATACTTAGGAAAAAATAAGGAAGATGATGTACTTCTGTCAGAAGCAAAACAGCAGCTTCCATGTGCTCACATGTCTTGGGAATAAGATAACTGATTATAAATGCTGGCCTCCAAGATGAAGAAAGTATTTTGTTAAAAAAGACGTGTGCACAGGTGCATTGCAGCACAACAGGCTGGATGACACAGCAGGTTTAGCACCCAGTAGGCTTCTAGGGAATGGAAGAATGTTCTCATTTCTAAATTAAGAAATGGATAATGCACGTAGATTTCCACTGGTGGGGAAAAGGATGCTTTATGCCCAACAGCCTTCCCCTCTGCCCCTGCTTAATTACAGGCACCTACTTGAAAGCACACAGATGTTACAGCTCCTCCAAGAAAAGGCGCAAACACAACTTGAATTCCATCCTTCTATGGCTGCCCCAGCCTTCGAGGCCGAGGTTTAAAGAAGAAATTAATTTTCATGCACATGAATTCCAGTGAAAATTTCAACCCACTCAACATCATGGAGAGCAGAATTTTCTTAAGGGTGTGCTGAAGATGCTCCTTATAATTACAGAAAATTAACAAGCAGGGAGGGAGCTTAAGAGTGCCCCTAAATCAAAAGCAGGCATTGCTATCCATTACCAAATTCAGTGACACTAAAGCCCTGCTGCTGACGTACAAAAGTAGCATGGAAATTATACATGAATTCTGCCTGTAGACAACATATTTTAGACATATTAGACATATTTTATGGATTACAGTACAGGCTTTGCAGACAAAGGTTTTTTTTATCCTGAGGGAAAAAAGGGGACAAAGTGCATGCAAATTTAACTGTGTATTTTCTTTGTGATACTGAAGATATACCTCTGCAGAAAAATGTGCAGAAGGTTCAAATTATATAAAATTATATAAAATTATATCAAGATATATATATTTTCTTGGTTTTTTTTATAGCATCAATTGATTTCTAGAACTACCTATCTTGAGATATGCTGCACAATGTTATAGAAGATGAAATTATTTCTGGGGTCACCATACAGTGAAAGATATCTTTTAGTAACCAAAGAGTTCTGGTAAAGAATGAAATAAAGAGGCAAAAGTTGATGATGTGTTAAGATGTCCATATCAAGACGTTACTGCTTATTCCTCAAAGAGTAGGACTATACATTGCATTTTCCATTGAAATCTAGTATAGGATCTCTCTGTCACTCTAAAATCAAATCTGAAGAACTTTCCAAAACTCAGCAGATTTGCAAGCACAGTAAATTTCATGTCCTTTTGTTTTTAAATTTTTTTTTATAAATCTTATTTTGGTATAAATACCCCTGACACTTGGAATCATTCTGCACTATTAATAACACAGTATAGGAATCAAAATAGATTACACAAAGCTCCTATACAGGTATATAAGTGCTTTAATAGCCTTACTAGTTAAAAGTGAATATATTTTAAATTTTATCAGGAAAATGGCCATATTTTTGTAATTAATTACTCTTTCCATGAACAAGCCATAAATGTAAAACAGAATGGAAACTACCTACGTAAATACTCATGTATGTGCATTAGGTCTTAGATGACAGAGTGCTAGACCATGTTCCTCTGTTGGTCAGTGTTACTTAGTAAGCAAATTATTGTCAAAGTAACTTTGTTTTTTCATTTTCACTTTCCCACCTTGGTATGTGGCTCAAGGTTTGAGAATGTGTTGATCTTTCCTAAGACAACATTTAAATTATTTAAATCATTCATCTAGCATGGTCTGAAGCATGCCCTCAGCTTTCATGGTAAGTCTGATAAACTTGATATCTTGATCTTTGGAGCTCTTCAGAGAAACTTCAGCTTCCTTGGGGAAAGATGCAGAATCAAAGTTTGGTTTCAGCTGTCATATAGCTTATTGAAAACCAGGAATTTATTTCAGTGTAAACATAAAGTAAATCAAACCAGAGTAAGGCCTCAAGTTTCCCTTGGCTTATGGTGGTTAGGAGGCACTAGGAGAAAAGATAACTTGAACTTTCTTCAGGAAAGAATCTGTAAGGGTCTGATAGTTTAGGCTGGGATAATGTTAATGCTCTTCACAGTAACTAGTATGGGTCTATGTGTTGATTTGTGCTGGAAACATGTGGCTTCCCTGGCTACAGCATGCAGTAAATGCATTCTTGCTTTTCTTGTGTGCATTTTCTTGCTTTGCATGTGTGGCTTTTGCTCAACACAAAAGTTTTCTCACTTTTACTCTTCTGATTTTCTCCCCTATCCCAGGGCAGGGGGGAGAAGGCAAGAGCAAACAGCTGTGTGGTCCACATTTGCTGGCTGGGCTTAAACCATGACAGAGAGCAAAGCAAACTTCAAGCTTGTGCTGGTGGAGATAAGGATCAGACCCATTCATTAAATAACAATCCAGTCACAGGACAGCAGTTAAATACTCTGTGGCTTTAGGCTGGAGCTATATGAAAATTTTCACGTAGAAAAAGATTTCTTTTCAGAAATCTGGTTCTTACCAAAGAATGGATGGAAAATTCAACTTCTGAAGTTGCTCAAGAGATTTTTGGGCT
Organism: Anthoscopus minutus; assembly: GCA_013399455.1. Lineage (NCBI taxonomy): Eukaryota > Metazoa > Chordata > Aves > Passeriformes > Paridae > Anthoscopus > Anthoscopus minutus. Next base: position 68,432 of record VWYI01047480.1, read on the forward strand.
TAATTTTTCTTTGAATAAATGCAAAGAACCTTTTACAGACTGGGTTAGATCTTTATCTTTCATTCTTCAAACTTGTTGAAAAAAATGGTTTGAAAGTGGAAACTATGCCTGACAGTGGAAATTGAGAAGATAAGGCAACATCCCTGTTTTTCAAACACTTGTTATGAATGCTGATTTCAGGCTATGTGGATTATATCTTTCAACCTTTTCAATCCCTGATTTCTAAAAATAAGTGAAAATTGTCATGAATTTATTTCAATGCTCAGACAGATTTAGTAAAATAAACTACTCAGATTTGAGCACTGCCTTGAAGAATTAAAGGTGAAATCAATAGGGAATTAAAGCTCTCTAGCACTGTGAGGAAATTTAGGAATTCTCTTCAACTGAAGATATGATACATTTCACCTTGGGGAGCTCGTTAGCATTAATTTTTCTGTATTAAAAGCTTGTTAGCAGTAAGGAATTTTGATAATATTAAATGTACTCAATGCACAGAAAGTTCCTTGACATGGAAAATAGCAGAAACCTTATATTGCACTGTAACCTGCAGCTCTTTTTCCAGTAGCATATGATGTAAAGTGATATACACAGTATAAGATGACCAGATTTTAACCATTAAATACATGGGATTTTGCACACATGCACAGAGCAAGGTGAGTCTGTTACAGGGTTATATCCAGAGGTACTGCTGTGGATGAGAAGAATGTAATTTCAGGAGGTGCAAAGATCAACTGTGATGGCATAGCCAGCAGGCAAAATATACCAAAATACACACCTGAAGGGTTGCAGGGAACTCCTATTTCATTGTATGTTCTGCCCAGTCTCCTTGAGTCCAACACTACTGTCTTTCACTTGCTTACCACTGGCAAACCATAAACAACTGCTTCGACCTGGGGGGCCCATTTTATAATGCAATAGAAGGATATTTTCTGTCATCTATGTGGGTGTCCTATGGCACTTAGTTAAACTCTGCCTTTCAGTGGGTCTGAGGAGTGCTTAGGAAGGTCTAATGTTTTGGCTGGGCATTTCAGTATTCACTTTTGTATTTCAGAAATGCTTTTTTCTTCACCGTGTTTGTGACAAATGCCACTCTCAAAATCTCACTGGTTAGTCCAGAAGGATTGATTTCACACTACAATCACTGTCTGCTGATTAAATCCATCCATCTTCAGAGAGAACAGAAAAGCTCAGATGAGTTCAGGCTCTAGACAGCATGAAGCCATGGCCTGCCTCGAGTTTGTAAATTCAAAACTCCTTCATTTCTTTTGAGGGATACTGTGACAGGTTAACTTTGCCAGATGCTTGCACTCTGGGAGGCAAGAGCTGAAGTCACAGTCAGCAGTGAGAAGCAAATCACTTTCACATCTTTTCCTATATTAGGCCATTAAAAGAAGGAGATTTTTTCCTGAAGTTATTACTGCATGCAGAGGGGTGTGTAGGAAGGAATGACCAAACAGCTGGTAGGAGACTCCTGATCAATGGAGCAAAGAGGACCCCATCAAAAGCTGTATGGGGTTTTAAAAGTGAGGACAATGTGTCACAGTCCAAATTTTTAGGGAGACCTGATTACATTTTGTCTAATTATGTTAATAGCCTAAACTAATGCACATAGACAGGGGTTTTTTTCTGCAAGAATCTACCTCAGACAAAGGAAACAAGGTGTTTTCTACTCTAAATGCAGACAGATCAAACATTCTGTTTTCCTTCTTGGACAATTGTTAACACAATAGGAAACCTAGAATTCCCCAGCACATGTGAGCAAGGTCCCACCAGCTCACCCTATGACACATCTGAAGCAAGAAATAAAAAAAAAAATAAAACAATTATAAGTGCCTGTGGGTTGACACTTTTGTTGCTATTTCTTGAATTGAAGCATTAATTTAACAAGAGCCCCAAGCAGAAAATCAGCAATTTACCAAAAGTGTATATCCTCTTGCATGGGAAAAAAAGACTCTTGAGGACAGCAGAAACCCTACAGTTCCAGGTAGAGACAACTAAAAATCTGAAAAGCAGAGCTGTCTTTAACGTCTTTTTCTCTTTCTATAGGTAAGGCAAATAACACAGGCATCTATTTCCTAAAATTCAAAGATTAGGGAACTTTTTCTTACATCTTCCTTTCCAGATGAGAAGAATAATCTGTTAAACCTATAACCTTTGGGAATGAGTTATTGTTGCTGTCTATTTGACAGATATATGCAGAAATGTTCTTTCAGAATATAATAAAACTGGATCCAACTGTCCAAGCTGTTAATACACAAACAAGAGAAAGCCACGGACTCTGGAGGAGAAAACACATTAATTTTCCATGCATCAGCTTTTGCTCAGTAAAAAAATATAATAGACATTGTTTAAAATCTGGCAGTTTTAAAGCTCTTACAATATCTGATCTTATAGGAGAAATCAATTATAAAAACTCAATTTGAGGAAGTAATTATTAAAACTCTACTTACCACAAAGTAATTCATT
>VWYI01047486.1:0-79620 GCA_013399455.1 Anthoscopus minutus
CCCGGCCTCCGGGCGCGCTCCCCCTGCGGCACCGCGCTCCCATCGCCCTTCCCGCGACTCTCCGTCTTTCCTCCGCTTTCCGCCCGGCAGCATTTGCAAATCACGGAGCGATTTGTAAATCAGGGGGTTCGCGTGCGGCTGGGTGCGATGTTCTGGCGGTAACTGGAGCCACGAGCGAACGCCGACCGTGCAGTGTTGGGGTTCAAAAGGATTTCTCACGCTGTGGGTGGTGCTGTGCCTCGCACAAGGCTCTCGGACCCGGCAGGGTGCTCGGGGACGGGAGTGTTTGCCGAGCGCCCGCGGAACTGCGCTCGCACCAATCCCCGAGTTACCTGGAAGCTTCCTGAGGCTACGTGTGACCCGAAAGAATTAAATAAAGGCCCCTCGGCATAGGGATGTATTCACTAATACCTCCGAATATAACAGCCCTGCATGGTTTAGGCAAAAGGTGATTCTGGAGATTCTTATCCGGGAAGTCTATATTTGGTATACAGTGAAATGATGTAACAAATGTTGAAGGAAAAAAAAATTATGTAAAGAAACCCCCCTGAGCTCTGGGCAACACGGGTGTGTGCAGGTTGGCTGAATTGTGTAGCAGTTTTAACTGAGGGCTGTAACTGCATCAGTAAGGAAAACAATGCCTCTCATACAGTCTTGAAAAATAATTTCAGGTTGACTAGGGTAAACACAGATCACGTGTAATGGAAACGAATTAAAAATTTAAACAAAAGTTTGTGGTAAACAGCACCATAATGTAGCCCTGGGCTGAAATTTCTGTGTTGGGCGTCTTGGCCTCGAAAGGTGCTCAGTCATCGCAGAAATCTGCATTCCCCAGGCATTGTGACATTACTGAGAATGGGTGATAATATGGCTGGGGAGTCCATGATGGATGTAAAAAGGGAAGTGTCTAATTAGACATAGATTTATACATCTGCAAAACTGAACTTCATGTTGAATTGATACCAAATGGAGTGGTTGGTTCTCAGATTACTGAGTAGCTCAAAGGTACCTTTGCTTACATCTTAGATAAGTATATTTGAGGAATCTGTACACGAAGGTTACAGATATATTAGCTGGTACATAAGTGAAACTTTTTTTGTCTTCTACGATCTTACAGCTGAAGTTCAGAAGGGTTTGGGTGTCAATGGAGGAAGCACTGGTGGGCTTAGGACCTGTCTTCTTGGAATTTCTGGGCTGACTGGGGGAGACAGCTTCTTTGAAATTCCTGCTGCTATAAAGGATGAAGTGCCCAATTCCCAGCTGCAGGATCTGTTTTAGTTAATAGGCCAAACAGAGGACATGTCACCCCCCAAAAATTTACTGTTTGACATTAACTGTATGATGTTGCAAACATATAAAAGAATAAAGAAGTAATGCCAAGGAAATCAAAGATATCTGAGTTTTGGAAAAATAAAAGATAACACGTGGAGGGGAAGTCTTTGATAATCTTTTGGGGGAAAAGACATTATGACTAGAGTAGTTTTGAAAGAAACCTGGTGGTGTTTGTGAATATCACAGAAATGAGCTAACTGTATGTTACAGCTAAAAAAAAAAAAAGGTGTTGTTTTGGTCTCTAAGTGCAAAAAATATCCTTTATTGGAAAGATGTAGATCTCATGAGTGCTGTGTTGAAGAAGTTCCTATGCAAGTTAGATTGGGAAACCTTAACTTTTAAAATGTACACATCATTTGAAGCAGAGATGCCCAAATTACAAGTGAGGTGTTGCAGAAAAATCCTTTTGTTTGTTGGCTAATTTTTTTTTTCTTAAAGCTACGTATTGGGGAACTAAACTTCATTAGAGATTGAGGAACCTTAAATAAGCAAGAAAAAGAATTATCCTACTCTCCCCCACCTTTCCCTTATGAATAAAACCTTTAAAAGGGGGAAGTGGAGAAGGAGCAGTCAGTACCTGTTCTTCCAGGGGCATATTTGCCCTGCGACCACACTGCTCTTCAACATAATCTGTTTACCCAAGAGGCTCCCACTCACTATCCCTGTTCTCTCCACCCTCCTATTCACACATTGTTCACTATGGGCCTCTTCACTTGAAATCAACACCCAACTTTTTCAGTTCTTCCATCCCCACCCATTCCATTAAGAGTGATAAAACTGGCCCAGAATTCCAATAGGAGTGTTCCCACTGAGGAGCATATTTAGGAAATAAAGGCTTTAGAAAACTGAGCAGAAACAGGCACATCCTTTTATAAGAAGACATTATGCAGGTTTTGAGTGGGCTGAGCTGGTGGGAGGAAGGAAGTGTGATACAAAGAGAAAGGGTGGTGCTAAATCTGGTCTATGCCTAAGGCTGCCATTTTATTGCCAAACTCATTACCTGCTCTGTTTATTCCTGATGACTGTAGAAATCAAACCCCTATAAACAAATTTTGTTCTCCCATTAATAATATCCATTTATAATTAAGCAAAATGTAAAAATAATTACATTTAAACAACAATAATTGCATTTAACAACCACCACCACCCTTATGTCTGAAGTATGTTATTTAAATGCTTTAATCAATTACTCAAAGCCTGCAAAATGTCAGATTAAGGATGCAAGATCCTGGGCACTGAGCGAGTCAGGATTATATGAAGAAAAAAAGGTGTGAATTTTTCATGAAATCAGCATTACACACATGGGAACCAGATAAAGATTGCTGAGATAATTGTGAAGCTGACATTTACTAGCTTTGCAGCATGGATTTTGCATTCCAAATAATGACCTTCTTAATACACGGAAAGGGCTCATTGATGATGGTTGCTTCCTAGGAGTTTCCCCTGGTTACATTGAAGCTGCTGCTATTGTGCATCCTCGTCCCAATTTAAACCTGAACCTTCCCTTTATACCGGCCGCCAGAGCTGCAAAGGTAGCATTGTAATTGTAGAGCAAGAAAGGTTCTTCTTTCCAAAGACAGAGGCCAGGAATCAGGCACTGGAACTGGAGAAGTAAGGTCAGGAGGAAAGCCTGTCCAGGTGCTCTTAAATAATTCGACAAGGAAAAATGGCAGGCCAAGTAGAAGATATAAATCTGCCCCTAAATTTATTGCTGGTTTTGTTTCACAGATGTGCTAAAGCCCCCCAAGAGATCTGGAGCCCCCATCGAGGTCTCCAGACTGCTCCCCCTTGCAGCCTTCCTTCCTGTCTCTGGATGCTTGCAGGAGCCTGTGCTTCTGAGGCTGGCCTTCTGCTCTCCCTTTTACGAAAGACTGCAAGGCGGCCAAGTCTTCTTCACAGGGATCATCCCAGCTTCCCTCCACGAGGACCAGGGACAGCTGGGACCTCCGAATTCCCAAGCTGTTGACTTCCCCAGCCCGAAGAAGGCAGGGCTGAGACAAGGTTGCACTTCAGTTCCTCACCTTCAGTCATTCTAGAGAGCTGCGAGACCTGCGGCAGCACCCACGGGAGGGGAGCTGCTGGCGCTGGCGCGTCCCTGGGAATGCATCAGCGATGAGCCGCTGGGATTTGACTTTCTTGCTGCCGGCGAGTTCCACTGGGCACAAGGTACCTTTGGGATGTGGCCAAAGATCATCGCTCGCCGAAGGAAGCAGCCCCGATCACCCCGCGGAGCTCTCCCAGCCTCGCTGTCTTTCCCAACTGCTTTGTGGGCCGCAGTTTTCGCTTTTCTGCTGTCATTAGCCCAGTCTTTTTTTCCTTCCTTTTCCCGTTCCGAAGGGACCGCAGCCTAACGAACCCTTTCCTGCCCGAATGGTTCAAACCCACCGTCCTCAGGCCTCGGGCTGCCCCTTCCTCACGGTGAGGGGCGGCACCGCACCCGAGGGGTTAAACCTTCTCCGCGCAAGCCCCGAGGAAGGAGGCTGCCAGCGCAGCTGCCGGGGCACGTCGCTATAGTAGCGCCACCGACCTGGGAGCCGCCAGCCCCTGGGCACGGAGGCCGGGGCTCAGAGCTGCCCTGGAGCGCTGGGCGGGGCAGGAGCTGCCCTGAGCCCCGGGGCCCCCCGGGCGGCCGCGGTGTCTCCATCCCCGCGGCCCAGGGCTCCTCCGTGACCGGACACGGACCGCGGGAACCCGAACGCTGATCTCTCGTCATCCGCGTGAGCACGGAGCTGTCCCGGAGCCCCGGCGGGAAGCTCCAGCTGCAAACCCCCCCAGCAGCAGTGCGAAAGCAGCTGCGGCGCGGAGGCACCCGATGGCAGGGCTCCTGGCTGAACTTCCCGACAGCGCCCAAGACTCTCTCTGCCTCCTAGAATTATTTCCTTTTAAACTGAACGTGGTGGTGATTTCTCAGATGTGTGAAACTAGTAGTTCTCATGCTGCAACATCTTCATTCAAAGCAGTTTTGACAGCCCTAAACGATATTACAAGTCTAACAGACAGACTCTATCCGTGCCCTGCAGCCTCTCCCGGTGAAAGGAGACATGAAGCAGGCACAGCTCCTCCCTCCTGCAAGGGACCCCTCTGCCCCTGCAGCCCAGACCACCCACTGGCATACTGAGGCCAGGACCTTGCACCTTCCCCAAAGCGAGAGGCCTACTCGGTGGGTAACAGGGTGGAAGGAAAAGGGAGAAGAGAGTTGGGTAGGGGAAAGGGAAGGGCCAGGCACCAGGTGCTGGGGTATTGCTCAGAGGGAGAGGAGTGGAGTCACAGGTTTTCTGGGTGGGTTGGAAACCATTCTTAGACCGTTATGGGCCATCTAGAGGCTCCAACATATTGGCAAAATTTTTGCCCTCCCCAAGGGTGTCTGAGCGGTCAACAGCAGGTGAGGGGAGCCCAAGATATTGGCTGTTCCACTTGAGCATGGGGGCACCCTCTCCCCTCTCCTGTCTCCCAGCCCCAGCAGTGCTGCTCTGGAAGGACTAAGCAGCAGGGTGGTCAGTTTTGCTATCCAAAGCTACTTGCTGCCCTAAGCACTTATGTTGCCTGCTACCCACATCCTACCTCTGAGGCTGATGCAAAGGAAAAATGAAGCTCCTGAGGCAAGCATGCAATGCAGAGACCAGCTCAGACACTTGGCAGCAGAGCACCAGCTCTCAGAGTCTGGCCTGAGGCAAGGAAACTTGCTCAAAAACTACAGCTGCATTAGTGAGCAGAGCAGTCAGAGCATGTTCACAGACCAAAGCAGCTGGCAATAGCAGCCTGCTTATGCTGTACCCATTTGGGCAGGGATGGTTTCCTCAGTCCAGCTCCTCACCAGGTCTGGGGGCTGGCAGCCCTTGGGCAGCCTGGGAGCAGGAGATGCATTCTCACAGCCCATCTCCCAGCATGGCCTCAGTCAAAACTCCCCCATGCAGTGTGAGGAGGGACTGTCAGGACATTCACTATGAATGCAGCATCCTTACCTAAAGCAAGGACATGCTAAGGTATCCACTTCAAGCCTGTGTTTTCATGGTATGTATTTCACTGAAATGCTTCCAGACAAACTACTAAAATGACACAGACAAGGCAATCATCAAATATGCAGTTTCTTCACAGATGCTGCTGATAAACAACATAACCACATCACAAAACTGCACAAGTAGTCTAGGGTGCAAATAAGCGAGGAATTCTGTATGGTCTGAGAGCTGATGCTTGAAGATGTTTTTGCATCCACCCCAAGCCTGCTTCATAGGGCAGCTCACCAAATCTACACCAAATCTCATCAGGTTTTGCACGCTGAATGTCAATGCAAGCAAAAATTACTAGTTTGAGCCCAAATTCTCATTTCAGTTGCTTTCTGTAGTTTTTCAGGAGTCAACAGGTATAACTGAGCAGGAAAGTCTGGCCAGGAAAATCTCCCAACTCTTAGACTGTGGGGAGCCAGAATATAGACTTTTTTCTCTCCCTCAGTAATCTGCTACTCTTTCTTGACAGCTGAATCACGATAAAAAAATATTCAGAAATATAAGCAGGATTACTCTTCACTGTTCACCAGCAAGGTCCCTAAGCAGAGTACAGCACTGAGGCCATCTCAAGAAATGTGCCTGCTGCCAAGGACCCTTAGAACAATTCAGTGGCGTGGCGGCAAAGATCCTGAATTGGTCAGCAAGGGGAAGGATCTGGCTGGTCACACAGGGCATCCTTGTGGGTGTAAGTGCTAGTGGGGATCAGGGGCTGCTGGTGGTGCTGGGGCTGCCCCAAGCCAGGCAGGATGGCTGTTCTCAATCTGAGTTGGGGCACAGACAGGAAGGAGAGTGTGGCTATAGGGAGGTATTGAAATTGCATTTGTGGGATGCAAAACAGGATTTCATGGCTGAGCAGGAAGCAGGGAGAGCTGCAGGGGAAACAAAATCGGCTGGGAAAGGTTTCCCCTATAGGCCTGCAGATCATCAAATGACTTCAGTTTTCTGAAGGGCCTATGTTCAACTGCTTTTATGGGCATATTTCTTAGGATTGTAAACAATGAATGTGAGGGATTTTAAAAATCAGGTGCTGTTATACAAGTCCCAAGAGCAGCTCCAATTTTTTCTGTAGGAGAGAAGACTGGCATTTCTGAGACACAAATGTCATGCTACAGACTACAGAATGTCCCCAGCTGGTACATTATCCCACCTCTGCCCTCTCTGAGCTGTCCTGGCTCTCTCTGGAGCAGACAACACTGGCTCTCTGGCCAGTCCTCAGCAGGGGGCCCTGGGGGTGCAAAACTGAATCGATCCCTGAACTTCCTCAGGACTGCTCACTCCAGGCTGCCCTGTGCATGAGGGATCCCACCACCAAGACCTGCTCCTGTTTCCAGCATCTTCCCTGCAAGCAAAAGCTCAGCTGGGAAGAAACTGTGGTAACATAAGCCATTCTCTGTGGGTTCATCTGCAGGGAAAGGCATGCTGTGCCCTTTAACCACACCTGGTGAAAACAAGGCAGTGCCTGCTTCCTCCATCTGTGTTAGCAGGTCCAGGAAAAGAGTTGTGGGAGAGACACAGATACACCTCATCCTGCTACTGTATGGCAAGGCCACAGAAAGCCTTGTTTTCTCTAAGATTTAACCCTCATTTGCATTAATGTTGTGTTAAGAAGAGCTTTATCTTTATTTGCCAAATTCAGTGTCAGTGATGCTCTGTGAGATGTTTACTGAGAAAATAAATTCATTAATCTTTTCTCATGAAATTTTAGAGCCTTCCTGGAACAAAGGAAAGTGCGTATTTTCTACATTCACAGGTTTCTGATAAACAGGCAAGCTGTAAAGCACGATGTTGAATTCTTGCCAGCCTTGTGACGGCATCATCCCCTGGACTTCCGTGAGCTGCTGTGCAGTGCCCCTGCTGTGGGATCAGCATCAGGGCTCAGCAGTGCTACATAATACTTCAGCAGCTGAACGGGTTCAGGGAAGAAAACCAACGTCATTCCAGCAGATCATCTTCACCCAGGACAGGTCAGGGCATGGTGTATAGGCAGACTGGGTGCATTTCCAGGTTACATACCACGTCTTTCCCTCAGTTGTGCTATTTTCATGCCAGAAATCAAGCTCTGATGATCTCAGTGCCTTTCTCACAGATTTACACCACTCTTAGCAGTGGGTGGTTCAGACCTGCAGTGCAGGAGGCCTCTGGGATGAGGTCTGCTCCACTAAGACTACAATGGTCGAGTGTATGAACATAAATCCCCCAAAGAAGTTCCTGTGGGCCAAATGTGTCTTTAGTTCCAGCACTGCAGTTCACTACCCTGCCCTGCCCTACCCTACCCTACTCTAGTAGACAGAACTCAGCAGACAGGCAATATTTTGTGGAGTAGATAAAGAAAGGAAACAAAGAAATAGCAAGCCATGCTAATTTCTGCCATAAATGAATAGCTTCAGCCCCTCTCATTTGCATCCTTGCCTGATGATGCCTGCAGAAAAACCCACTGGCCAGTAGGGCAGATCAGTTTCAGTGGTGATACAGGGAGACTTCATCAATAGGTGGAAAACATGGGAAAGATTTCACACAGTGAGCCTGATCATTCCCTCAGGTACAGCCCAGCATATCAGCCTCAATGGAAGTGCATTGGCGTAATTGGGAGTGTTGGCAGACAAGCTGGAGTGAATCAGACAGGGGGGAGGGAGTGTGAGAAGTCACCGGCTGTTTGCTCTGCCAGAGATTTCCACCCCCTCAACAGTGCTGGTAGAAACATGTGCCTGTGCTTCATCCTTTTCTGTGCATCATCAGCCATATCTTCACTACCCTCAGTAGCACAATCACTGCTGGCCCTGGCTGATGGGGTCCCCAGTTACAGCAGAGAGGGAGCAAACAAATATTGGGGAGAGGATCTTAAACTGCCCCAGCTGTCTGATCACATGTTAAGCCTTGAGGTTCAGATTTGACACAGGTTTTTTTTATTTTGCAGGGGCTCTGGCAACACCTAAGTGTCTTCTTTCTGGAATGCAGTTTGGGTCCCTTGCATAAGCCCCAAGTCTGCATCTTCCTTTGCCTTTCCACGCTGCAGCTCAGGTACAAGGTTCATGGTCACCAAAAGGCTGTTAAAGCTCAGTCCCTCATCATATGCCCTACCATGTGCCTGCACAGTATTCCTGCTCCTCCTGCTCTTTGTGTATCTTTGTGTAAGAAGAGGGATTCTGTAGACAAATAATACCAGGAAATGTATTAATTACCTCTGAACCTTGCCTAATGTTGGAGAGGCATTCTGCTTTACATCATCTAGCAATATGAACCTTGGGGGCTTTTAGCTTCTTTAAAGGTAATTTAATAAGAAGGAACAGTGAGAGGCAGCAGCAAGTCACCTAAGGGCTCTCTGCTCTGGCTAACACCGTGTCACACAAGCAAAAGTCACTGTTGCAGAGGCATTCATTGGCAGAACAGAAGTAGAGAGGCAGCAGCAATCTCCCACGCAGCTAAGGTAATGACAGGGTAGCAGCCAGGATCATTGTCTTATATTAATAACTATATATTAACTAGGAAAGCAGAGATCTTCTGAATTTGCTGCAGTTGCAGTGTGCAGTCTGCTTCTCTCCCATGACCTATTTGTGTCAGCTCCCCCTTTCTGTCACCTTTACTGACACTGTAAGTTTATCAGCATGCGCTGCAATCTCCGGTACTCCAGCAGGATCCTTTATGCATGCAAGCCCTTTTTCTTTGTCATGAATTTGTGCTTCCTTACACCACATGCTGGCAAGAGCCAGCTCTTATAAAGTCTCTTCTGGAAACTAGTCCAGTGCTGTAAAATCTATACTGAGCAAAACTTAAATCAACAAGTGCCATCTGTTTCCTGGGGTCTCACATTTCTTTCAGTTCTGTTTCAAGCCAGTGAAAAGAAACTGGAGGAAACAAAAGCTGTTTAGAAACTTTCTGTGCTGCAGAAATACCTGTTCCCTAATTTCAGTCCTACTGTCAAATATAACCAAAAGATGTTCCGTTTCACCTAACTGCAGTTGGGAGTGACTTGGCTTGGCTTGCCTCAAGCTGGAGGCTCTATGGAGTAATTAGGAAGTGAGGAGTCAATCATCTTTGTTGTTGCTAGACCTCAGTGCAGTGACTGATTCATACTGACACTGAATTCCCTCTATATGACAGAAAATGCAATCAAAACCCATATCCATCGGTCTTTTCTGTTCTTGGACTACGTAATTGATTTCTAGCTCTGTTTCCCATGGTAACAAGGCTCTCTGATCACCAGCTGCATGTGTTGGCCCTAATAGCTTTTGAATCCACTGCTTTATTTCAGCCAAATGTGATGGCAAGACTGAGGTCTGAAGGATAATTAAGTTCCTACAAGTTTTCTGAAAAAAGTCTGCATGTGGCAGACCCTATTACTTCCACATCAGTACTTTCACTGCAGATGGAAATTCAATGAGTATCAGATGCCAGAGACTTCACTAAGGGAAAAGGTCTTGTAAGAACCTTAACTAGGGGCAAGCTTCACCCAGAGGTTGCAATCACCTGCTGGATCCAAATCCACAGGAATCCAGTGTTTGTAGAACTTTTTGTTTTAAGGGAGCACAGCAGGTGTGAAATAACAAATCAGGATAAAATTAGGACTGTCTATGAGGGCTCCTCACAGAAATCCTTGGTGAAAAATGAGGATTTGCAGAAATTGGTGATTGTTGAGCATCAGGGGAGGATGAAGGATGAATACTGATGGCAATGTACAAGATGTAAATCAGAAAAATATCTATGTGCAAATATTGTTCCCTTAACTGGTCAGTGAGATCAGATTTTTACTCAAAATTAATTGCATTTCACTTCCAGGGAGTGTTTTTACAGAGTTAAGACTTCAATGCTTCCTTCCAAACACAGGTCAAGGAGGAAGGTGGCTGGTTCCAGGGTAGCTGTGCAGTAGCGCCAAGGTATATCCATGCACCCACTGCAAGCATCTTCTGAGCTGTCAGCCCTGCACACACCATTCCCCACACCATCAGGCTGGAGCATCCTTATATCTGCAGGCTGAGCTACCAGCACAGCCCAGTCTGAGGCTCATCAGTCAGCCCTGGCACTGAAGGTGACAGGGGCACGTCTCCTCCTGCACTAGATCCTCCTACACAACACAGGCAGTGCTGTGAGCTTCTGCTGTGCTCTTGCTAGGTGCTGGGGGGTCATGCTGCCTCAGAACTTAGCTGGTAACTGCCCTGCATGGCTCAAGCCTCTGTTATAAAGAAGGAGACCCCATCTCATCCTCAGGGACATGAGGATGAAGGACTGTGGTCAGGCTGCTCTGTAGGACAGAGTTGCTTCAGCATAAACGTGCAGATGTTGGACACCCCACTGCCCCAGCAGACCAGGCAAAGGCTGCTGCTTGGGATGATGGGAAGGATGGCACTGTTGTAGTGGGGTGGTGGAAAAAAGGGGTGGCTGTGGGAGAAATATTTTGTTTAATTAGGAAAACAGTGTGCCAGGCTGGTGCCAAAATCAGAGCTGTTAGGCTGGAGATTCACTGGGGTCAGGATCACAGCGCTGTCTCCAAGCAGATACAGGGCCAGGCCAGCTTTGTATAGCCTCTTTGTAATTTGAGAGCAAAACACTGCAAGACACCTGGGCTGGAGCGGAGAGCACCTCATCCTTTACCAAAACACACAGCCAGCTCCCAGTCAGACACCTGCTTGGTCCCAGCTGAGGCAATGCCATCTCTGTCCTGGTATGTTATATATAAAATTTCACATTTCTGCTTTCTGACTCCCTCTTGACAGCTCATCCCATCTGTCCCCATTTTAAAATCTCTTTCCCTCCCTCTTTTTTCACTAGTTCTTCTTCTGGTGTTGCCTCTCCCACCCACAACACAGCTTCATTTGTACCTGGTCTGTCCAGGCTTTTATGCAAAAGGATTAAATCATCATTTGAACCAGATCTGAGGGACATCACTGGGCACTGGAACCTTAAAATATCAACTAAATCAGCTGCTTCATGCTTTGGAAGTTGTTTTTCCTGCATTGCAGATGGGGGGGTGAGCGCTTGTGCCGTTTCCCATCACTCTTTCTCTCTGTGTGAGCTGCAGGCAGAGGGCGTGCAGCATGCTGTTTGCTTGTGAAGAATAAAAGAGTGAGGTACGCCTTTTCTTCTCTGCAAGTTGGAAATCCAGGGGCTCTTTTATGTTGTGCTTGGAACATTTGAGTCAGGAGTTGAATTTTAGCCACCTCCTCCAAACCTGTTTTCTACTTGAGAGCATTGCCAGTAGCTGGATGTGTGCACACGGCAATTTTCAGGGAGGAACTGATGCAAAGGTCTTGCATTCCTGGGTAGGAAGAATCATGTCTAAGGAAGGACTTTTCCCCATGTTCCTGCAAAAGGGTGGCTGCAGAGCCTCTCTTTGTGGAACCACTAGCCCCTGCCATCAGATTTTGGTCTTCACAATCTCAAGGCTGGAGCAACACCAGAGTAACACCTGGCACCTGGGCAGGCCAAACACATTCTCTGCTCCCAAGAAGTAGCTGGGTCATGCTTGGTGAAGGAAGAAAGATGACTTTCAGCTGGGGCTGACTATGACCCCACATAGTTAGTGAACATCACCACACATTGTGCCACAGTTAAGAGGCTGGGACTCAAACACAGTACAGATTTTATTATTAAAAAATGCATAAAAACTAAAGACATGCTTCCCAGAGTTAGTCTATATGTACATCTGCACTTCCCAGGCAGCTGCAGGGAGTGTAGCTTTCTGCCCTCACTGCAAAAGTGCACTGCACAGGTTTTTGTTACCCTTTGTTAGGTGTTATCTTCTCACCTGCATTTATAGCATTCCAGCTAAGTGAAGAGAAAATCCTGTACTGCCTGGGGTGTAAGATGGCAGAATTTGTATCTGTGACTGAGAAACCATACTGAATTTCTGGAGATACCTGTAGGACATCTCTGTTCAGTAGGAAAATTAAGAGAAAGGACCCATGCTCAACTCCCAGGCTGAAATTCCCCTTCCCTAGGAAGAGTTCCCACTAAGGGCTGAAACTTGACCTGAATTTTATATTTAGACCCCAACCTTACAATAAGCAAATACCGGGTATCGAAGGGTGGTGTTCTGATACCAAGTCTGCAATATCATTTGACTTTTTGGTCCCATCTTTGCCAACTCAGTAATTGCTGACATTTGTGGTATTAGTTTGAGGAAGTGCAATGTGGAATCCTAAGTAATACTGCCAAGTTTTCAGCGCAGTGAAAATAAAAGAAATTAAGATCTAGCAAATATTTAGGATAAGTAGAGTAAGATGTAACTGCACTTCCTTGCTGGGAACCACTGCACAAAACAAATGCTGATTTACAGTAAAATATTAAATTATTAAAAACCACACAAGCACTTGCAGTTACAGTGAGTCAGACATGCTGATTGGAAAATAAAACAAAACCCAAAGAGCAAAACCATTAATTTTGCCCTGTCTGGAAGGCTGCAGTGATACTACTCCATGTTTTATGTGGCTTTTACAGCATGCCAGAAAACCTCCTAAATAGGAAGGCCAGTGGTTCTCAAGCTTTTTCATCACAAGGCCTCTCTCTTCAGAAAGAGATCTTCCAGTTATCCCTCCCCCCAAAACACACATCTTCTTGACATTGATTTCACGTGTCACTATAGCAGCTACAGCTCTTGGTTATTCGAAGAAGACATAGGACTAATAAAGAGAATGATTGAAAGAATCCAACTTGAAAGCAAATACTGAATCCCTCTCCTTCTGAAACTAAGCAAGTCTGTCATTCTGTATCTCAGCCTTCTTCCTCTCCTGAAGGGCAGCACTTAGCATTAATTAGCACTGTTTCCCATACTGCTGTTAAGTCCTCTCTACATTGCTTCCTTTCTATTCCTTTGAAATTGGATTCTGCCCTCACACAAGCCAACTGCTCTCCCTCCCTCTGCATTTTAATGTCAGCTGCAAGTCTAGTCAGGCCTGAACTGGCATCAAACAGAAGAAAAAGAAAGACATAAAAAAAGGTACATGGGGAGAAGAGGAATGCTGGATTTTCTTTTTTTTTTTCTGATTTCCTTGCTCACCAAAGCGTCTGAAACTTTTAAAAGAGCCCTGGACTGAGGAAGCGTCAAATGTCAGTGCATGAAATGAGCCAGATGTTCAAATTCAGTGCTGGGTAGGAGCAGATCTGCTGATCAGTTTGAGAACCACTGAGGTAGGCAACAAGTCTAGGCAGTACTGCTGAGTGAACACGAGGGGGACTTTGCCCTCTTGTCCTGAATGATAATATAAATACCCACTAGTGTTTTCAGAGGTACCAGTCCCAAAGTCACGCAGCCAGGATTGAAGACAACATCTACACAAGAGCAAGCACTGACTGAACAGAAGGTGTATTCAGCTCTGCTCCAGCATTCAGTGAGAAGAAGCAGAGTGCAGACTCTAACTGCCACCTTAGCTCTGAACTCCTTTCAGCAGGATGTGGTCAACCTGTAACCCTACTGCCCACCCCTGCAAATCCAAGGGGTTGTTTGGGTTGCCATTCTTCCAAACTATTTGCCACTGCAGCCCACACAGGTGGTGAAAGCTACAAAAGCTTTCCAAGAGCCCTGGCCAGCGCTCTTCAAAGCCATTCCAGATCCGGCATCAGAGCCCCAGGAGACACAGCACCATGCTGCACACATCCAGTCTCAAGGAAGCAGAGTGTCACTGCTATGTACAGGCTAGCAACTTTTCTCTCCTTCTGTCTCTAGCTCATACAGAAGGCTTTTGTCCTCCCCTTCTTGTCCATCTGGATGCCTTTCACTCTCAGCATCATCTCCAAGGCACAAGGGGCTCATGATGTAGCGATAGTCACTTGTGACAGCAGCAGCTGCCCCAGCAACAGTCTCTTCAGCATCCATATTTCCAAAGGAGGCGTGCAGGGCAGGATCACTTGCAGATGCCTCTTTGTCCTTCCCGATGTTGACATAGAGAGGATCCTGACTGGAAGAGAGCGTGGACATCCTCCCACGAATCATCTCCAGCTGGGACCGGAGCACTCCAAAGCTGGGGCGTAGCTTGGGCTCAGGATGCCAACACCTGCACATGAGATCATAGCTGCAAAACAGAGGGAGACAAGAGCGCTGAGAAACGGAGCAGCCACGCTCTGCACACTGAACAAGTGCTCTGGGCAGTGAAGCTTAAAAAACACAGACACTGCCCCCAAAACCCGTCAGCTTTGGCCTTGCACAGGTGACACAGCATGGATGGCAATGATGGACCTAATTTCTTGTTTCTTCCCATTTTCAGGGGCATTCTCCCTTTGGTCAAAAAAGTTAGTTAGATGGTATCAAAAACACAAAAACCCTGTCAAAGTATGCTAAATTTCTTGGTAAAGTCCTTGTTCTGCTGTCTCTAGGGAGCTAGAATGGGACTGTGAGTGTGACATCATCTAGTAATAGCTTTTGAATTTATTCACAAAAAAGCACCCTCACAACCTCCGCCACAGCTGAAGCCATCCCTCCAAATTCTAGTTCAAGAGCAGATAAATCACAGGAAGAAAACAAAGATCAAACTGTGGGAGGTGCATGTTATTTCCAAAGTATTCTTGCTTTCACACCATGTTAACTCAGCGTGCTCAGAGTAATGCAAGTGCACCGCTGTTGCTGCCTGACAGGTTGTCAACAGGCCTGGAAAAAGGCACACTGGGTTTCTTTAGAGGGCTGTTAAAGAATGGACAACAGCTTCAGTGCTGGAAGAGGGATGCTGAAATGGCTTTTCACCTACAAAGGTACAACCCCAGCACAGAAGACATGTTCAGGGCCATTACCAGGCCCAGGTCCCATCCTGCAGCCTTCCTCCTATGGTCAAACACCAGCCAGCTCAGCCCTGGCTGCCCCAGGGCCAGCATGAGGAGACAGTCACTGGCTCTGCTGGTCCGTGCTAGGGCAAGGGAAGAGGAGCTCTTCTCTCCTGCCCTACAGCCACGCTGGCAGCTCGGTGTCTGTGCTGGCTGCCCTCGTGTCTGTGCTGGCTGCCCTCCACCAGCCAGGCCTCCAGCCAGAGCCATTGTCCTGCTCCTCTTTGTGCATCACCCACAAGAATGGCAGCTGCATTCCTACGGTACTATTGTTGCCAGTGTTGCAGGGAATAGCAACAAAGCACAGTGCTGGCACTGAAAAACACTGCATTCAGATGAACCTCAGTTGAACTTGTAAATGGAAAACAATCTGACATGGCCTTTAATGGGAAATAAAGCATTTAATGATGGGTTTTATTTTACTTTTTGTATTCCTTACCATCAGATTTACTGGTTTTGATCCCACATTACTTTTACAGAAAGCTTCAATGGTTCTGTTGTCTTAATTCTGATTTACATCCCTCACAAACAGTAGAAATAATTATAAATGCTCCAGATAAAACAGAAACTTCCAGTTCTGTGCAACCAAATTAAATACTTTCTTTTACCTTTGCAGTCAACCAGCATAACCCATTTGAAGGAAAGGTAGAAAAACACTGGCTGTACTGAATCAGCTCAGAAGTCCATTTGCCCCAGGACCCTATGCCTGACAGAGTGCAGTAGCAACACTTGGGGAAAGCATGTAAGCTGAGGGTGAGTGTGTAGTGAGATCTTTCTGGTATATTCTCTCAGGTCTCAATAACCTGTAGCTCAAGGACCTCACAAAACAATGGTTGTACCTTTTCAGTAGTTTTTGATGGATTTTTCTCCAGTTTTTAAGTATCTTTTCTGCTTTCAGCATCTCTAAAATCCTACAGCCATAAGCTCCACAACTTGGAACCAAAGCTACTAAGAGCAGTCACCTTGTAATTAATTAAAGCAGTGATATAACAAAGTTTTAATTTATATTCAGTTAAAATGAACTGCTGAGAAGATAAAAGTGTTCAGCTTTAGTAACACAAGTACATATTATACTCTGTGTAGAAAAGCAAAAGGAGAAAGCAACTACATGAAATAATCCACCATCAGAACAGGAGCGAAGAGGGAGGGAAGAGGGAGGAAAGAAGTCTTAGACCACTAAAATCAGTGCTCATTGTTATATCTTGCTTTGGGCACAACATACAGAAAACAGAGCCTTGCTTGGGCCCTCAGTGAAATTATTTCACCTTGTCCAGGTGAGCAAGGCAATCTTTTACCCTGGGATAAGTTCTGGTGGCACTCTCTGGGGAATCCCAGCCCTATGTGAGGAGACCAGGAATCTCCAACCACCACCCATGGAAGAAGGGTTCCTGAGCAAACATTTCCTGTGACCTGCTGGCCAAGAGTGATCCCTTGGCAGCAGGATTAAGGTAGGAGCACAGGCTGCAGCATGTGGCTGCCTGCTGTCCTGTGGACTACCTAGGTCCTTCCTGTAAGTCTGAAAACATCTGCAATCAGAATCTTCAAGATTGTCCTGGATTTGTTCCTAGATGTAATTTAAGGTGGGACACTGACCTACACAACCTTAGTTTGTCCCCACTGCTCTCTTCTCTTTCAGCCTGCTATTTACCAGATCAAATTTTGAAAACTGGGCCAAGCTTTGAAAGACAAATGCAGGCCACTGCCTCTGCAATCCAGTTTCCTTGTAGTCTTGCTAGATAGCCTCTCTATTTAGCCTTCAGGGTGTGCCATGGAACTCATCCCTTTGCTCAGATGTTGGCCTGAGAAGGCAGGGTTCAGTGATTCTGGAAACACAGTTTCCACAAAGCCAAGAACTGCTAATGTTGACACTGTTGAAACCTTTGAGCCAAGTTAGATGCTTGTGTAGTTTCCACAGGTTCCTGGGAGCTCTGCCAGCAAAGAGTATCTAGTAGTTAATCCAGAGACTTTCTAGTGAATGGCACTGTGTACTGGAAAGTGGAGAGATTCAGATCAGCATCCCAGCCAGCTGCCTCTGTTTCCTCCCAGAGAGCCAAATTTCTCAAAAAATCATGTCAGCAGGGTGAGGAAGTACTCACACATCTTCCAGGCACTCCGGGGGCTGCTTCAGCCTGTTCCCACTGATGAGGTAGTTGTAGATTTCTGCATTCTCAATACCAGCATAAGGGGTTTGCCCTCGGGTCACAATCTCCCACATGGTCACCCCAAACGCCCACTGAAAGAGAACAGCACACAGAAAAGTGAACAGACCGTTCCCTGCTCCCTGGGCTTGGTTTCAGTATGCTCAGACTGTGCTGGGTAATGTCATCTGAGAAGCAGTGATGCAAGGACTATCCAAACTCTAGCTAGAAAACAGAAATGACCCACCAGACGCTGCTGATGCTGACACATCATCTTAGGTTACAGCTGAAGACCCTGTCCAGCCCCATCCTGCAGTGGAGCAGGGGAAGTTTTTGTTCAGTTTTTTGAATCCCAGCTAGAAGATTTTGATTTGAGGCTCACAAATCAGTTTCTTAATTCATTTAACCAGATTCTGTGTTTCTAGTAATGTACAGGCAGAAGTGAAAGCAGAGTTTAGCCAATAAGCAGGGCAAGGAACACTTACGGCTCACATTCATTTCTGCTCTACACTGCACAGTCGTACTTTTTAACTAATCTGCAAGGTTTGTGAGGTGCAAAAAATTATTATTTTCATAAGCAAACCCCTGTCCGATGTCAGTTGTAAACTGGCTGAACTAATGATTACCAATCACTAAACACTGTCTACAGTGGATGCAGTAATGGCTGGGCGACACAGCAGCCACATTACAAGGCACTCTTGGTTACCTCTTCAAGGACATTGTGACAGGGATAACTGGAAAGGCAAGTCCATAGGACTGAAGGACAAAACTAGTATGAAAATAGATCAAAAGGCAGCAAGGAAGAGGGAAGACAGTATTAAAAAAAAAACTCAAGAGGAAAATAAGTAGCAATTTCAGATGAATGGGTTTAGTCTTGCTGCCCAGGGGCAAAGTTATGGAGAGTGTTTAAGCACTGATGTATTCAGATCTATGGAGTTCCATCAATGCCTTCTGCATCACAAAGTATGTTTGCTGCACTTGAATGTAAGTGCATGGGTTACATGCATTTCAAACATCACCTTCAAATTGTCAGGCAGAAGAGAAAGGAAAAAGAGTAAGAGAGAGAGAAGAAGAAAGAGAGTTAAAGGAAGAGAAGCAATGGAAAGATGAAAAAGAAGATGGGGATAAACACTGAAAAATAAAGGACAAAAGGACAACAAGAAGAAAAGGATTGATGTCTTCTGCCATTAACCACTCTCATATATTTTTAGCCTTGAGTTCTGACAGCACCTAAGGCAGAGGTAGCACCATCCCTCAAACACAAGGTTAACTCCCACTCCTGTCACCACAGCCTTTTCCCACCCTCAGTGGGATTCCTCCACTTCAGGAGGATACAAGTGGTCCCCAATGCACCAGAGCAAACCTCACCACATCGCTGTGTGTTGTGTACAGATTATCTGCCAGACTTTCCAGAGCAAGCCACTTCACTGGCAGCTTGGAGGCACAACCCTGGCGGTAGTAGTCTCCACTGTAGATTTTCTTAGAAAGTCCAAAGTCTGCAACACTCACATTCATGTTCTCATCCAACCTATGGGAAAGTTTCCACAGTTGAGGAAAGGAAAGCATTTATTGGCTATCTCAGGCAAAACAACAAAAAAAAGTTGTTCAGAGGACTGAGGTATATGGCTCACCAAGTATTAGACAAAAGGAGAACAATCTAATCTACTCTGTGACCAATGTGAAATAGCTTAGTGGTCTCAAATTAGCTCCTTCAGACTAACAGGGAACCAATTATGACTAAGGAAGTAAGGCGATTGCTAGGTTCAGATGGTCTAGTCTCTTACACAAAGCAAACTCAGATACTTTCTGTTGCTTCCAAGATTACCAGAGGACATCTGCAATGCTCACTGCTATCACCAAGGTCTGCATCCCATATTGGCAATCAAAAAAGTCATAGGGTGACTGCCTAGACTGCTTGTTAAAACTGCCTGAACTGCTAGATCTGCAACATCTCCTATCCATGTCTGGTTAATGGTCTGAATTGTTCTGTCACCCATTAAAATCTATACAAGTTGGCAGATAGTCCAAGTAAAGCACACAAACACTTCATGCTCCCTAGCCTCATAAAGAACTCACTGCTTTCCCCAGAAGATGTGCTGAAATAGGCATTCAGCTTCCTCTGGAGGATGTCTACGAAAATAGAAAGTCAGTATGGGTTTCTCATAAATGTCAAAGCAGGCTAATCCATCATTTTTCATCATAACTATCAGGCTCTTTGTCTGTACATCTGGACATTGAAATGCCTTTGGAAATCTGTGTCTCATTGTGGATTTTATTGGTTGTTGTGGTTTTGTTCAGCAGCGGACTTCTGTTGTCACAATGAGTTGTTCTTTATTTCATTCTCATGGAAGAGGCTGAGTGGAAAGGATAAAAAAAGGACTTATTTCCTCCAAAGCAGTCAAGGTAGTTTGGTGTTAAGAACAGTGAAGTGGGATCATATGGTGTGTTGACTATGCAATTATTTTTAGAGGCATCCTCCACAAGCTTTCAAGGAAACTACAATTCTTATATTGTAATAATCAAGTCCGCAGAATAGATACCAGAAATACAGATTCCACAACACAATGAAAGTTCTTTTCTCCTAACACAGCCAAACCCCTCCCCTCCTGTTGGTTACTTTATATGGTGGAATAAATAGCCTATGCTGACACACAACCACTGGAGTGGCTAAATACAAACACATATTGTAATCAACTCTATGAAACTCTATGTGCAGACCAATGATGGAAAAGTTCCTTATAAAAAAGGCCTGTTTAAAAGATCAGTGGGACTTTAGGAGTTGCTCCCTGCTCCTAGCAGCACCACCACAGACTCCACCACAATGACCATGACTCCCCTATGTCTACTGTCACTTAAATACAAAGATCAGCCTTCTCAAACAGGACCCTTCACACGTCTGTCATGCAATAGATTTTTCATCCATCCCTCACCCACTCTGGTCTTTCTTTTCTCTGAAAACTCATGAATCACTTACATGCAGTTCCGAGCTGCAAGGTCCCTGTGTATGAAATTTTTTGAGCTCAAGTACTCCATCCCACTGGCAATGTCAATCATGAACTTGAGGAGTGTCTGAACAGGCAAGTTCTGTAAGAAATAACAATTTAGGTTCTGTTCCCGGAGGCTTTCAAGCACATAAGACAAAACTGCAAGGTTTACAAGAGAAGGAATACAAGGGGGAATAGGATGGAATGGAGGAGCTGGTCCTCAACACATACGGAATGGTTTAAGATCACATCTCACAACTTCCTCTGATATTAAAATCCAGTCACCTAACAGTGCTTTTGGAAGACCAATCCTGAGCTGCTCCAAATACATTCTCTGAAAATCCCTGCTCTCCTAGAAGGAATTTTACAGCAAGACTGACTTACAAATGGGTTTTCCCCAATCCGTGACATCAGCAGAAAAGCATGGAGGTCTCCATGCTTCATGAAGGGCAGGATCACCATGGGAATTGGGAGACGACCCTTGGGACGGCTTCGTAGACTGACTCCTGATGAGGACACACACAGCAAAGGAGTGTTAGCAAACAGATTATTCCCAGGAGGAATTTACAGGCTGCTGCACCTTCCTCTTCCAGATCTGGAGGAAAATGTGCAGTTTTGGGGGGCAGATTCTATGCTCCAAGCTTCTGTGACTTTATGCCAGGTAGTATTAAGATGTCTCTAACCCTACTGACTTCGGAGGCTGTACTAAGAGCCAAATGCCTCTCAGCTCTTTTTGCAGGACCAATTATAAATGTTTCTAGGATGACTCTAGACCAGACAGCACCAACCCAGGCTCTGCAGAACAATCTCCACATTCTGGAAAATACCTGCACTCCAAAGTGTCCACCCACAAATGTCTTGCTTCTTACTCATTATTTTGGAAAGGCACAATGTTCCTCCTATTTATAGCCTACCTGCCCACCTGTTCACATTTCACAGCAGTTTAGACACGCCTCAGCCAGCCAAAGTCTCCCTGATGCATTTGCAGGAACCAAAGCAACAGCTTAAATAGATGGTTGCTCCTGATGTGCGAGGGCAGGTGTGGGGAGCATTACACACACTCCAGCTCCCTGGGAAGGAGCAGAGCTGACCTAGGCAGGACTCCAGGCAGCACAGAGGAGGCTGCACTGCTGGGGAGAGTGAGGCTGTGTGAGGCAATGCAGGAGCAGGAGGTGCTCTGTGGCACGAGCAGCAGCGCTGCCTTACCGATCAGTTTGGTGACGTGGGGGTGGTCAAACTCCTTCATGCAGGCAGCCTCTCGCAGGAACTCCTCAATGTCAGTTGAGGTGAAGATGTCCGCTGGAAAAAGTGACTGTGAGTTTTCTTTCTTTGTAGGTGGCTCCAAGGGACGTTACAAATAATGACTGTCAAAAGCTTGTTCTTTGTGGCACAGCACATCTTCTCAGACTTATTAGCTAGATAAGCCATTTTACAAGAAAGCAGAGCCTGACACTCTCTCCTGGGATAGGCAGCAGTAAACATGTATCAGGGGCATCTGGTAAATCGGTTCTTGGCAGAGTAAAGAACCTCTGGTTACCAGCTCTTTTCTCAATAAGAACTTTCCTTGGAAGCCCTGCAAACTGTGTGGGGGTTAAAGATGTAAGAATTAATTAGGTAAAAGAACCTAAACTACAAATGTCAGGGACAGGAGACATCACAAAAATGAAAGAAAATGTTGAAAATGAGGAGATGGCTCAGAGCCCTTGACTGGCACAGGAGGGCCCAATTCATCTCCGACAAGGATGGCACAAAAGATCAATGCTTTTATGTCTCTTAGCATGACTGAGTCTTACAAAGTGCTAGAGCTAAGATTTCTTAAATAACCACACTACTGTACAGCTTGGACCAAATTCAGCAGTGACATATATCTGCAAAATTTTGGAGTAAATGATTTCTCATTGCTATGACTCCAGATTTATGGAAATACATCAATATAATCAAGAAGTATCCCACTCAACTACTTCTACCACTGCTGCTGCTGAATTTAGCAAGAGTGCTCCAGTCCTGCTGCAAGATCAGACTCAGACCTGTAGAGGAGTGTTCACATTATCTGCTTTAGGCAAGTAATTTCAATATGATTCAGAAGACAAAGGGAGATTCCCTTTTTACAGTCAATGAAGAAAGGAAGGTGCCTCTGGAGGCTAACAGATTGTTCCTAAGTTAGGTGCCTATAGGGAGACATTCTGACTACGCAAAAGCTTGCAAACTGATTAGAATTATTGTTGAAACTGGATAAAATGATACAACTTAGACTAGATTGGTACTAAGTGTATTTAGTACCAGCTGTTATTCTGTGACAGCTAACAGCTCCAGAGATGAGTGAGTATGACTGCTTTCAGTCAGACACAGTTAATTTTTAGACAAAGGGGATCAAATAGCATAGGGTAACATATATAAACACACATACATGCATGTACCCTTCGCTTTACACCTATCTTTAATTGCTTTCCTTGCTGCAGACTTCTGCCTGTTAGTTGCCTTTGTTATGTACACTCTCCAAATGACAAATCAGAAGGGAGCTGGACTGCTCAGTCAAATGTGCTGAATGAGATGAGTTAGCTTGTCACGGCATTCAGCCCAATTCTGTTTACTCCAGGCTGTGTGCTTGCAGGAATACTGTTCTTTCACTGCTGAAGTATTAGGGCAGAGCAGACCTGTCTGAGCTGTCTGTGCTACATGATATAGTGGTTTTGGTTGCATTCACCACGTGCTACGTGCTGTAGAAGCAACTCCTTTCCTGGACAGCTTCTACTACAAAAAGATTGACATGAGAGGAATAGGAGACAACATGGGTAGAGGGGCTGAGTGGGAAGCTCAGAGAGAAATAAAGACCACCAGGGGATAATTTGCTGAGAATAGGAAAGACAACATTTAATCTTTCCAAGCTCTCTTTTCTTAAATAATTCAGGTAGCCCTGCTCCCACATACCTTTCAGCATCTTCACTGCCACTTTCTGGAAAGAGCCATCATCTAGCTTCAGTAGTGCCTCTCGAACTGACCCAAATTCTCCTGTAAAATTATCACAGTAGGCAGTGAGGAACAGCTTCTTGTGAAGAAAGTATGATTCACAGTAGGTTCACTTCAGGGGTCACTGGTAAAGAAGCTGAGTACCCATAAGAAATGCTTCATTTTTCATTCTGCAGTTCCAGACAGCAGCTTTCAGCACGTGTGTCTAGAAGAGATATCACTACCAGCAGACAGAGCTCACTGTGCTGGCAGTCCAGAAAGCAAAGGAAAACAAGATGGGAAAAAAGCAAACCCTGAGCAGGTAGATAATGCAGAGACAGAGCTTAAGCTGGGGAGACATTTCTGGGGAAGCCATATAATGAGGGATGAGTCTGAGTGAGGTTCTGCTCAGAGAGGAGGCTCTTTGCTGTAGCAGCAAGTTGATGGGAAGGAGGAAGCTCTTAGTATTGACAGCCATCAGAGCTGAGTGATAGTGCCAGGACTCAACCATCTGAGACACAGTCAGCCTTATCTTTCAAAACTCAGAGAATGACTTCTGTGAATCACAGCTGACCAGAGAAAACACAGAGTATCTACTTGTGTGTGACTGGTATGTTGATTCACAGAAGGCTGTGTTTGTCCTGGTGTGTTCTCTAAGGGAGTTAAGAGGAAATGCAACAGGCCAAAACATCTTCAAAATTTTTAGCCTAAAGAGGCTTTATACCACAGCCTAACAGCCACTTTGTATTAGATCTGGCTCTAGAGCTGCTCTCCCTAATTTTGTAACTGCTTATCTCACCCAAAATGAATTAGTATGAGGAACTCTGATACTGAAAAGAAGGAAGCAAAATATGACTCTCAGGGCACCTATCCCAGAAGCATTATCTTCCCACTGGATTTTTACCAGTGTCCTTCACTACTCTATGGCACATGCTTACTTCACAAAAACCATAAGCAGTGGATCTGACCACAAATCAGGAAAATGGGAAGGAACAAAGCTATTTTGTGCTGCTTCCATACTATGGAGCGGTTGCTCACCTGTAGAGTCAGCAGAGCCCAAGAAAAAATGCAGTTATGTCATCTCATAACCTGTAATCCAGGGTTGTGGCAGTGGGGCTGACAACACAGACCAGATCCTGCCAGCTGGCATCCCCACACTAAGGCCATGCCCTGGGGCCCCTCTGCAGCCAACTTCAGTTTACCTGTCATGGGAGCAGCCCAAAAGGGTTGAAGTAGGATTCCAGAAACTGGCCAAGAGCTAACACTCACAAACAGATGACACAGCTGTTTAATTAATTAGCATTGTTAAGCCCTCTGAGACCACTTCTGCAGGAAGGTCATCTTCCTGCTCTGAAAGAAACACGTTTGTTCTAGGAGGGATGGAGTGGAAGAATGCTGCCTGTGGGAAAGGGTCAAAGAAACCTGCAATAAAACTAGTCTTATGAAGAAAAAGGAAAAGGTGAAGTTTGATTGAATATTCCCCTGTTTAAATCTCTGCAAGAAATCCACACACCAGTGAATTAGCACTGCTTTGGAAAGCTGAGCACAGACTGCAGTTCATGATTGTGTAGAGCCATATTATAGGAATGGCTTAGCCAATATCCTCTTAGTTATGCTAAACCTCTGAAATGTTTTATCCCAGTAGAAGGGATAGTTCCATTTAAATTTCCATCCACAAGCTGGAGAGAAAACAGGCTGCTTGTAATTGCTTCTCCCTACTCAATAGTTAAAATAACACAAGTGGGATTTTCAATGAAAAGCAGTGTTCAGTTTTGGTTCTTACCTTTGCCCAACATTCTTCCCAAGGTGAACTGCTGTTCCTGGATTAAGACATCTTTTAGTTTTGTCTTCAACTCATCACTGATCCCTACACTTTCCACTGGAAAAAAGCCAAAACAACAAAACAAATGAAGCAACAAATAAGGGATATTTAAATATTCTGTCACAACATCAAGAGTCATCTGTTCTAATCTCCATCTCCAATCTGATTCCCACACTGTATGCAGGAAAACCTGAAAAAGGCAGAATTCCCTTCCATGTCCTCTAGCCTCAAGACAAACAAGTGGCCAGCAACTTTCAACCATCAGAAAATGTACTTGCAGCACTTAAAGAGAGAGGGTGTGATAATACTACCCTTCAACACTCCAAGAACAACAGGAATACAGAAATAATGTAAAGAATACTGAGAAGACAAAATCCAATCCAAAGGACCACTGATAGACTGATTAATACAATTTAATTTAAGTTGATGGAGCTGCACCATTTGGAGCATCATCCTAACCCAGCTATGCAGTGCTGCCAAAGAGAGCCCTGCCCTTCCTGAACCAGGAGACAGAAAAGGATCACCTTAATGGATCATCTGGCTATTCTAGGGACTCAATCTCCTGTTTGATAAGTTACTAATTCCTGGCTTTCCAAGAGTGATTAAGTGGTTCATGCTTGTAGCACAGCTCAGCACACTGAGTTTAAAAAGTCCTGCTGATATTGTTCAGCCATATTTATCTCACCACTGGATTATATTCCAGTCGAAGGAGTCCTTGTAGAGTGAAACTGGGACTGGGGAGTGGTGAATTTATGTCTTGCATTAATATACATAATGACTGTAGCTGTAATTAGCAAGGGCTATGTAATTGGTATGGCAACAGCCATTCTGGCCTTTTACCTCTGCAATTCACAGTGTCTAAGTCTCATTGTAAGTTAATCCTATGTTTTTGATCCAGAAACATCCAGAAAGTTTCAGTGAAAACAGAAAGCATTGTAAATGCATGAACACAGCTTCCCAAGCAGAAGGGTCTCACTCAGGTCATGTTACTTACATGTTGCTTCAATGAGCTCTGGGCCCTCTCTGTTGAAAGACCTGGCAGCTCTGAAATGGACTGCTGGATCCCCTCTGCCAACCACACTGCCAAAGGCATGGCTAGAAGGAAGAAAAGACACACAGGACCATGATTACATGGGCCATTCACTTCTAAAAGGGTGTGTTGAACAGTATGGATGATTTCTCGCCCCTTGCCATACAAATACTGCAGACTGTTTTCTTAAAGTGGGTATATGTGGAGAGGAGGAACAATGGCTTTATGCTGCTCTGCTGATGCACCTACAGCCTTCCAAAACAGGAGAATCATTCCTCCCAAGTGCCCAGGAGAAGCTACAGGTTGGGGCAGGTTGCAGGAGTCATAGGAACAGAGATGCTGCTGTGACGGGGAGGTCTGGGAGGCTGGAAAGAATGGGAACCTTGTTTGCAGTAGGGGGCAAACCCCAGCCCAGTTTCAGAGGTGATGGAAAGGAAACTTTACTGGGGATCCAGAGGGTCCTGGGCAGTCAGGAATTTACAATCTGCTGACAGACTGAAAACCAGCATGGGATAAAGGGCTCAGCCCATAAGAATGCACATATTTCATCTGTGGATCTTTTCTCTTTGAATCTCTTAAGCAGCAGTGCTAAGAATTACCTTGATGGGGTTTATATTTCTATAGTCTAGTAAGACCCAGCTATTAACATAACATTTTTTCTACTGTATTTTGGGTGTTGTCATTTTGAAGAAAAGGCAGGCGCCCCAAAACTATGGGAGAAACCCAATAAAAACAAACCTTCCTAAAAAATCCCAACAAAAAAACCAACCAATACAGTTACTCAAAGAAACTGCCAAAAGTATTCCATCCACAATGCTTTTTTGAAAAATAATTGAGTCAGAAACCACAACAGAAGAGAAAGCAGAGATCTCTCTAACCAGCACAAGCAAAAACTCCCTTACCCAAACCGAGTTTCCTTTCTTCTTTTTCGAAGGAGAATAAGAGCCAGGGCAACAGCTGTGACCAGAGCTGTGAGAATGCCCAATGCCACAGGAACCCAGGAGGTCCCATAAGGAGGTTGTCTCTGGCCACCTAGATGATGGAGAAAACACCAGTCAGGAAATAGAAGACTGTCAATGGTAAACAGACCAATTTCTCCTTTTGCTTTCAAATGGGAAAGCCACTGGACTTGGCGGATCTTTGTATACTGGAATTTGGCATAAACATGTACCCAGACAATCATCACAAAAAGTAGCTCTTTCTCACAGCTAAGGCAGAGCAGAAGCATCTGGCTGTCAGAAACGATTGGTTTTGAGCCTTGAGAAAGTAACAGGTGCTGCAGCAGTTTATACTGTTTTAAATGAGCTCATGATCCAGGGCACTTCAAACTGGAGCCTCAGGACAAAAAGGTTATTTAATGTGAGCATTCTGTGTGCGGGTTTCACCCTGCCCTTTTTGAGGCACACATCAGAACCTTGACCAGGTTACACAGCACTAGCTGAATGTCAGCCAGGCAACATTTTGAAAGACAACAGAGAAGGACAATTGCCTTATGGCAATCTGGTTAAAAATATTTATATTTTTCCTCTAACCCTTCCCACAAAGAGAAGCGCCTGGAGGGACCTGGTATTAGCTGTAACTTCACAATGTTGTTTGTTTGGTTGCAGCTTCTCAGTGTCTCTCCCCAAAGAAAGGATTAATTTTAAAAATTCCCCTGTGAGTCGAGAAATAAGTTAGTCAGCCTACAGGTTCCAAGACTGAAATAATATTTTCTCCCAGAATACATATACTTTTGACTACAAAATGTCCACAGAAGAAATGGAGATGCTGCCAATCTGAGCAAGCTGCCAGGCAAGGAAGATAAGCAGTACAGTTCTGAGTAAAAAGAATATTATGTATGCCTGGCAAAAATTAACCCAACTCCCTGAGAGATTTGTTCTCCAAATACAATCACTAATGATAAAATGTGAATTTGAATGGGTTCATTAAAATCTACGGTAGCCCTCATATCTCCAAATTGTTTAAGAGCGAACAAGAAAAGGTACCAGGTCCCTGAGCACCTCCTTCATCTTCATGCTCACTTGCTCACCCTCAGCAGCTGACTGTCCTTTACTAGAAGGTAAGAAACAATCATCTTTGACGATGTAAGTAATCCTGTTATAAGCCATATGAGTATAAAAAAAACTGTTCTTAAAAGAGGTGTTAGGTTCAGGGGCTGGAATTTGGATGGATCTGCATAGATGCGTATGAGAAAGAGTCAGACAACCCTTACTGGCAGGCAAGAGGCTTCTGAGGCTTGATTAACAGCTACATTGAGTAGCCTTATCATCCAGGATTTTAAGGAAGTAATATTAGTCTAAGAAACAGGTAGAGCTTAAGGATACAGAATTGTGGGGGAATACAAAGGGGGAAGCAGACTACTTCTCCATTTGAAGCAAATTATCAGATCCTTAGTACTTATTTTCCAGCATCTTATCTCCTTCAGTGACTCACATATTCTTTTACCACCCAGAAGGCTTTACAGACTCTGGGTCTTATGATACTCCCTCTTACTGCAATTTTCAACCCTGCCTTCAAGGCTGTTTATGAGGAGGGAGAGATCACAAACAGAAGCTGTATTTCTTAAATACAATAGAGGTAACTCCAACCCTCTCCACAATTCCCAAGCCAATTACTTGGGTTGTTTCTGCCTATCAGGGTAGAAACAGTAACACTGAGGTAAAAGGTCTTCTCTGATAGTTAACAATAAGGTTTCCTTCCCCCTGGGATGAGACAAACCTCTCTCGGCTTATTTTTCTAGTCTCTGTCTGTTGACTGCTCTTGTTAGAGAGCAGGGATTTAGGTCAACTCCTGGGGAGCCCCTCCAAAAGGAGTGTGGATGAAAACAAAACTAAACTAAATTATTCTCCCTGTTTCTAAACTGCTGTGAATCAGGAGCACATCCCACAGTTTATAGCAAACGTGTCAGAAATAGAAATGAATGTTGAAATCCACAGCTCCTCCTCTGCCCCACACATTGCTGCTTCCCATTAGTGTCACTGAGCTGAGAGGAGGCTGCAGCCCACAAGTTGCCTCTCCTCTCTTGACTCTGTCTCTCTCCCATCTCCTGTACCCCCTTTTTCAACCAGCATATGCCTTAAGACTGCACAAGGCAGAGAGAAGACAGTATTATTAGAAGAGTTTAGAAGAGTATTTAGGAGCCCTTTGATGATGAGCCCTTTTATTTCACAGAAAGTTCACATCTCAAAGGTGTGCAAAAAACATAATCCAAGGGTCTTCTCCTGCCTACAATTGTGAAGGTTACAGATAGGA
This sequence comes from Anthoscopus minutus, assembly GCA_013399455.1. Taxonomy (NCBI): domain Eukaryota; kingdom Metazoa; phylum Chordata; class Aves; order Passeriformes; family Paridae; genus Anthoscopus; species Anthoscopus minutus. Next base: position 29,253 of record VWYI01047486.1, read on the forward strand.
AAAAGCTATTAAACCATTCTGTTCCTTGCTCTGCAATGAAAAAAAAAGGTTTCTACTGAGAAAGTTTCTGAAAATATTAAAACAATCTTGTTAATAACACACAAGATCTCTGCATAAGTAGGGTGGAGCTCCCACTAGCTTTGCTGTGATGACAAATTCAACTTAAAGTTTATATGAGCTTAGTCATCCTTATTGCCGCACTGGGAGCTGGTCAGAAACCACCCCTGGCATTTCTCACATAAAGCAACCAGTGCCAGTTTGCTATTTTGGGAAAGGAAGCGACTTATGTTTTCTACCAGGCCTGAAACAAAACAGCAGTCTTTCTGCAGCTCTGCTGCTTAAGGCCTGTCAGTGTTTCCACAGTGAACTTCCAGCCTGTTAATGCTTGTGAAAAAATATATGTGCTTCCAGACAGCATTTGGCCAAAACAAGCACCACTCCTGATGCTTCTTTTTTTTGAAGTGGTTTGTAAATAAAAACAACCAAGTAACAACATATAGTGCTTCCAGGATTATCCCATTCCACCTCCCTGTAAAATGCAAATGCTAAACATTCCCTGTGGCTTCTTGCCAGTGATGACCATTTTCCAAAGGGAACTCCTAGTTCTTTCTGATACTTTTGTCTGTATTTGGGTGCCACAGAAAATACCCAATCAAAAATTAGGAGGAAAAAATTGATGGAGCCACTGACCAACCTCAGCAGGCTCAGCTCAAAACCTTAACACCCCTACAGTGTCTTTTAAATAATTTGAGGGCTTTGATCCCTCAGTAACTGTGTGCTCACACTTGACTTTCAGTGCTGACTTTGTCACAGAGACTGGCTGCCAAAGGACCTGAGTAATGCACATGCTAAAACCAGCACTAAATGCACTGCTGCGAGTAAGGATACAGTTCCCTACTGGTTGCTCTGCCCATATCTCCCACCTCCTGCTTGCTTGGGAACTCCCCTCTAGAGTCCCCCTGCCATCCCTCAGTGAGGAGGGATCAGGAGAGCTCAATGTCTGTGTGATTCCTCAGAGACATGTGGAGTGGGAATATAGCAGCAGCAAGTGGGTCAGCATCAGAAATTAGAGACTGGTATCTTGTCCTGCCATGGGCACTTGGAAACAAAACCTCAGGAGACTGTGGAATTTTTGTATGGTCACACAACACTGACTTCTTATCACCAATCCATATCTTTATTTGGAACATCTTCCTCTTAGCTCTGTTAGAGTTTCCTTCACAAGCAAAAGCATTCTCTGCCTACTACCCATGTCCCCATGTAACAGCGAGCCCTGCTTCACAGCCTGCCTCCCATTCCTATTCACTGTGAAATACAAGCAGCAAGCAATTCACTCCAGGCGAGCCCAACTGCCCCTCAGCACCAGGAGTGCACTCCACATGCGCGTGTTCTTTGCTCCCAAAAAACCCTCCCACATGGTCCAGATTGCATGGTACAGCATCTGTACCATCATCTCGCTCTTCTACCAGTATCTCAGCTTTTCCATAGAGACAGCTAAACTGGTTTTATATAAATGCATTCAGTAAAACCATTATGAATCCTCATGTGGCCACGGTTTAAATCAGGCTTCACTAAAATTAATCAGGAATGGCATAAAATTAAATAAAAGAAGACAACCTGTATTAGAGGAGTTTTCTGTCACATTTACTTGTGTAAATCTGTGTAAATCTTCATTTGCATATTTTCTGTTGTGTCTGCCCTTCTGCTCTGCACTAAGCACTGTAAAACCCTGTTCTAAGAAAACCCAGTAGAGGCCAGAAGCTGTTTTGTTTATACCAGCTCTTTAAAGATTATTAGATTTCTAGTCTCCTTGATGCAGTGTGCTGTTGTATAAGCCCACGTGTCCAAGTAGTAAGCACTGCAAGAAAAAAACTCAGAAAAAACAGAAGTCCCAGTATTTCTGACTTTTTTCCCAAAGTGAAGGGAGAAAATAGTGGACACTCACCCATGACCTCCTGGCCTTCAAGCAGGAAGAGGTCACTCCAGGGCCCGCAACCTGCAGAGTTCAGCACACACACCCTGATAATCAGGTCTTTGAGAGGGTTCCACATGGTGAGATTGGCTTTTGTGTCCTGCACGATCATCTCCCCCTGAGTGCAAATGACAGTGAACCGTGTGAGCTCTCTTCAAAGGCATCTAATGTAAAACTCCACCTTTAAACCAAAACAGTACCAAACATGTATTTCACTGATGCTATAACAAGACCTGGGAATTGTGACTTCTAGGTCCATATCTCAGTTTTGCCTTAGATTCAGGCTGTTGTTGTGGGTTTCTCTTCCCAAAAATTGCTAGTAGTTTCCCAAGGCATAAGGGAGATAGGAGGTTTAATAATTTCTTCCTTTGAGATCCTCCCATGCACGTTGCTATAGAAATATGATTTTTTTCTGCTATTAAAAGATATACCTCCTTCTTGTGGTTTACTGTAAAGCATCTGGTGGTTTTAATCCAAGGGAGAAGTCTGTCTGTTTTAATTTGTTGACCAAATCCTAAATGGCTTCTGAATTTCAGTACCAGTTTTTACTTAGGATGGCAAGGCCAACATATTTTCAGTAGTTTTATGGATCTTCTTCATACAGCAAACCCATGAATATTTGGCTGCCACCACTGACAAAGAGTAAATTCAATGAGAACTCAAAATACTATCACTCAAAGTCAGTGACGCTGACCTAGTGTGAAATGGGTCGTACAAAATAGGAAATATGTCTCTTTTCCCTCTAGCTGTCTATTATTACAGGCTTGCTCTTCATTAATAAGCACTGGGTAAATACTTATTAGGAAACTAGAAACCATAAGAAATGCTGTGAACTTCAAAGGCTGATAGATACCTGGGAAAGGTCAATGCCAAAGAACAAATGAAAGGCCTTCTACCCTGTCAGGGTCCTTTCAACTCCCTAAAGTATTCTAAATGAAGCTAAAGAATCCACAAACTTCTTTCTGTGATTTACAGCACAACTCATTCACTTGTTAAATACACCTTTGCTGCTAGGATCTGGAAAGCCAAGGCCCAGTCACAAGACACACAAAGCCCACATCCTGCACCGTCTAAGCTCCAGAGCCCTAGCAAGAGACAGAGAGAGACAAAGTGGGTTCTCTATGTTGTCCTTCTTGTACAAGGAATGGCAGAGAACTGGTCTGTCTGCAGATGAACATTCAAGTGAAGGAATTCTGAATGTGCCAGGAAGGAGGAAATGGTCCTATATCTTGAAGTCAAATACAAGTATATTCCCTAAAGTCAGAAATATATTCATTTACACAAAAGCAATGTCAGCAATCTAATCACCTGGTATGGATGAGGGACCTTAATGACTAGAAAATTTAGTATGAATCTTCAGCAATTCTGTGTTCAATGGCTCAGTACCTTCTCAGTCTGTTACCTGAGTTACATTATCCTGAATCCATTCCAGTCTGTATCCCAGGACATTTTCTTTCAGCACATCTGGAGCCACACCTTCCCACTCCAAAATTAGACCAGGATCTCTTTGAATAACATGGATATTTTGAGGGGTGCTGTTTGGAGCTGAAAGCAGAGAATGGAACCCATCACTTGTGCAGGAAAATAAGGCACTATCCATACTGAAAATGGCAGTTTCACCCTCTTTCCTGAGATCATCCAGAAAAGAGAGGGTGTGAGGGGAGAGAACATCTTCTGCAAGCCATCAGCACTCTGTGGTTTCAAGTGGAGAAGATAAGTCAGCACCTCTAATTTCTCTAAAGATCCCAAGAATCTCACAGAGTTAATGGGACCAGTATGCAGAAGCCCCTTGGCTGGGCCACCTCCTGTGTTTTGCATTGTTGCTGTTCACCACGTTTGACTGGGTATTATTGCTGTGTTCTAGGAGACCCTCAGAGTGGATGAGCGATCTAACAGCATAACCTTTTCTATACTGCAGAATCAGCAAGGAGTTAATGACATTTATAGTAGTCAGATTTCAGGTTCAGAACTGCTGCCCTGTTCTTGTCTGCTGTTTCTTACCAAGCTCCAGGGTCTGGAAATAAACCCTGTCGGTGAAAGGGGAGCTGCCCATCTCATTGCTGCACTGCACACGGACGCTGTAGTTGGTGGAATGCTTCAGGCCTTGCACGGCGTAGGAGAAAGGTGGCACTGGGGTGACTTCAGCGGACACCTCCTGGCCATCTGGTGACTCAGCCACCTGTGCCAAGAGTGAAACAGAGATGACTGTTACCATTAACTATATTACTAACATGACCACATGGATAAGAATCCATTAAATTGCCAGTTTAAGAATGTGTAAGAATAGATATAGCACCAGTGGTGCTTAAAATACTGAAAAGGGAGTTGTCAAACCAAGAATCATGAAGTGATGTCACTTGGGCAGTACAAAAATTTTCCACCAGATGAAAATTTGGTTCCATATTTTAAAACACCTCCTTCCCTATGTTACAATTTCTACAGTTGATTATTATTCCTTTAAAGAGAACTAAATGTGCTTCTTGCTTTGAGTGGTAGCAGCCAGCTTCTGAGATTTGTTTAAATCTGGACAATGAAAACCAGTAGAGCAACCTGCAGGTTGCCTACAGTCACCTTTTGCCAAACTCTTTTTTCCAGAAGTTTGTATATTTTCAAGTTTGTAGTGGATGAGAGACATGGTAGACATAGGTCGCTTGGTTCAACTAACCTGTTTAAAATTAAACTGAAAAGAAGCTTCTTACCACTCCTGCATCCCTTCTTTTGCTTCCAAATCTGAGCTTTAAAGCAGCATGAATGTTAATTTAAATCTGGTATCACTGTGTGCTTTTAATGCACAAATAGAGTCAATGTTCCTACTTTTGTACTAACAATAGCAGAAATCACTGCATAGCTCCCAAACTCAGACTTTCTCCTCAAGTGCATACAAAATAGTGAAGTAGATAGTAAAAGGAAGATGTACTGATAAAAGTGAAACATCCATATGGACTTTATGTATTTCTGCCCTTCTGCTCACTCTCACATACACTTTTGGCACACTGATTTATTTGGCTGGTAGAAAGGAAGACTCTCAAGTTTCCTGAATACAAAAGCATATTGTTGTCATTATCAGTGTCATCCACAGCATGGAAAAAACAAGACAACTATTTTGCAAAACCTTATCTGCTGCATGATGTGCCTCTGTTCAACACTCCCAAAAGCTGGTGCTCATGCACCTGCCCCTTTCACATCCTGGAACCTGGCTTGTGTTAGCAGTCAGAGAATGCTGCCGTTTCCTGCTCTGTCCCCAGAAGCAATCTGCTTGTCTGAACACGGGGCTCTTGGGGCACCCACTGCAATGCCCGAGTTCCAGAAAAACATAGCAAACTTCCAACCCCCCTTCTCCTTCTGGGGGATTCCCAGCAGAAGTGCAGTCATGAGGAGCCAAGAACATGTGCATTTTCACATGGAAATGTAGGTCAATGCCTCACACAGAACCCCTCAACATGGGAGTCAGAGGGAGCAGACTTTTCTAACAGCACAGGGTCATTGCCAAGTTATCCCGCTCCCAGACTCAAATTCAAGAACTCCGTCCTCCCCAAACAGAACAGAAAAGGCTTAGAAAAGAGGTGAGAGACTGCTGAGTTGACAGAAACTGGGCTGCTCTGATTCAGCCTCTTTTCCACGTGCCCCATCCCCCACCCCTGCCCCTGCCAAAAGTGAGGGGGAGAACTTAAACCCCAGAATGATTAGCATTGCAGCATGCAAGCCAGAGAGAATAGGTTGTTCCAGCTCGAGATAACTGGCATTGTAAAACAGAGGAAGAAAACCATTTCCAACTGCGAACAAGAACAGAAGTGGCAACAAAACCCACAGACCAGGGCCAACTGCATTCAGGAGTTCTTTCTGCCAGTGAGTTAAACTAGATGATGATTTCTTTTACTTCTGAAATATAATAGGCATTAGAGCACGAAATTTCTGGTTTTTCCCCCACTAAAAAAGGGGACTGCAAGTAACTTAGCTAGACTGCTTCCAGCATACCTTAAGTTTGTAATCCTCCTCTGCATAGTCAGCAACACGGCTTAGAAATTCCACTCCAGCTCACAACACTGCTGTAATCAGGTAGGGAAAGCATAGGGGCCTGGCAAATAAATCCACAGGGAATGTGCCTAGCTGTGTTCACACAGCTCACTTTGGCTATCACCATTTATTTTCTCACTGGGTTAACTGTTCTTTGATCTGATTCCCCAGCTAAGTATGCAGTGATAGAAACTAACTGCCTGAGGTCGGACACATACCACTACTCTCGGGAACTTCAAGAAGCAGACCAGTTTTTCAGAGATGTGGAGTACTTTGCACCTGTCAGAGCTACAGAACATTATCAAGCTTGATCTTCTGCGAAGAATTGGTCTTTGACAACAGAAATCCAGTCAATATTTAGAGACAGAGCTTTAATTGCTCGGAAACACACAAATAGGTCTGATCATGTTTCAAAAAACCCAATCTGTCTCCTGCTTCCATCGTTCCTACCTTTCCTGTGCCACATCCAATACTTTCCAAGTTCCACATCCCTTGGACTCATTGGTACATCCATATTCCTGCACTTCTGGCACCCCAGAGCACAGGCCTGATGTGGTGTGGGACACACAGGCACCTGCACTGGAACAAGCTACCGAGGGCCACTGCTCCATGCAGGAAGGGTGAGTACCCTGCAGCCACAGCTGCTCCAGGCCACTTCCCACAGAGCGCTGTGTGCTGCAGTGCAATAACCTGTATGGAGTAGCTGCCATGGAACAACTTCTGACCTGCTGGCCAGGAGCCTGTGGCCAGTATTTAACACTTCACTTTTGAGCATGAAGTTCATGGCCTGCTCTTTGGCGCCTGTGAGTTGCCTCCCATTCAGTTTTTGTGTTTTAAGGCTGAGAAGTTAGAATTGAAATACTGCTAATAAGATGTGAGAGCAAACGAGGGTCCAGGAAATGTTGTGGCTCAGGAGAGTCCTTTATTCACACAGGGCAGGGCACAACTCGGAGAGGCCATACCTGGAGAGTGCAAGAATGGAGAGGTGCACGGCCATCAAATCCTGGCACCCAGACCACGTTGGCATTGCTGCTGGTGACTTGGCTTACAGTTACATTGAGAGGAGGGAGAGGCATGGCTAGGAAGGAAACAGAGATCTTTCAGTGTGCACAGAATGGAGCAGGTATTCACGTGGATATTGAAGAGGGTTGAGGATAAAAATTATGCAATGAAATCACTGACAGGAATGTGATAAAATATCATATCTTTGGATGAAATCACTAACAGGAATGTAGTAAAATATCACATCTTTAGAGAATGTCCTGTTGTTAGTGGACACAAAATAGCAGAGTGGATTCAAATCACAGCACTGAGGTTTGATCCCAATGAGGCAGAAGCCTTTATTCTGGGGTTTGCAACCCTTTTTATAAGGTGTTCTGATACAGGTTAACATGATTGGCCAAAGGAACCACCTCTCTGCTCCCATAGGTGGAACAAGAGAAAAACACATTGAGAACAGCTGTGTGACATTGTTTTGAGACCCAAAACCTATTTACAAAAAACAGTCCTTGAAAGAGAAAGTTTCCCAAAAGACTTTCCCTTGGGAACAGATCAGCCACTGACAGGCTGAAAACTCTCTCAGGCTCTGAAAATCATATCCACAGTGTCCCTGACTTTTTGTGAATGGAACTATTTTAACATTGGACAAGCTATTGTCAGCCATTCTCACGTTGTCCATTGATGCACACAAGCAGTGGATGATCTCTTCCATAGCAATGCCTGTGTGTGATGTTCACACCTTTGCTGCTCAGCTCTCTTCCCTGCCTCCTCCATTGCAGGGCATGACTCAGCCCTGCACACAGCTGCCTGTGGACCCACATTTTGAACTAAATCAGGGCTTTAAAATCCCACCCGAGCTCTCAGTCCAGCCTTTGACACCAGCTCTGCCAGCACCGGGTGGAGGGGGGGTTGTTTGCTGTAGTGACCTGAATATCCTGGAGCTGGATTTGCAGTAGACCTCTTTGTGCTGCCTCCAGGTGTCCATTGCAAACTCCCACTGAAACACCTATTTCAGTCCAGGGACAGAGTCTGGACTGAAAACTGCTTCCTCAGCTTGGGATGAATGAACTCTGTTTTACAGAGGGGAAATTCAGGCCAAAGGGAGTGCCTGCCACACTGCCACATATAGCTGATACCACTGCACAAATTAAGGGCAGGGCCAGGAACAAAATCAGGATTCCAAGACTGGAATCTGATTCCAATCTGATTAACATCAGATGCTCGTGCTTCCTACCACCACAGCACCAAACTGCTTGGCTTTCTTTTAGGATCCTTGATGCTCCCCTTTGACTTCTCCTTTCCTTTCACTGTAATTCCACACAGTTAATTCCTATCCTTCTGGTCATCATCTCTTTTTCATCTCTGAGTTTTCATTCAGCACTTCTCTCCTGACAAAATTAGCAGCTTCATGAATACTAACCTCTCCCCTGACCTTCTTCTCATTCTGAAAAAATGTATGCTGATGCTTGTAATAGTTTTCCTGCAGCACCTTAACAAATTGTACCCTCAGGAGTCCTCATTCAGAAACCCATCCTCAGGACAAGGCTCTGCCTGCTGATAGAATTTTCCATGTCTCCTGAGTTTCATCCATCAGAAAGCAGCAATAGAGAAGTAATTGCAAGCCAGAATTTCTACCCTGCCAGAAGACCTTTGTATTTCACTGCATCAAGGACAACCACAATACTGCTGCCTTCAGCATATCCACAGGGCCATCTTGCAAGAGAAATGCAAGAGTCCAAATACTCAGGTCTTTGCAGAGGGCCTGGAGGAGAGGAATAGATGGTGGCACAGATTAACCCTATAAAGCCTTTGTTGTCTGGTTAACCAGTTACCAGGACCCAGGGCAGGGCCTGTCACCTAGATAAGAATAGGGTGTGTGGATGGGGGATTCAGCTGCAGACCAAGGGTCTAGGATGGAAATGAATTCTTTGTTAGTCAGCTTAAGACCTTCCTGCATCTTTGTTTCATTCTCTTCTGATGTTTTGTGTTCAGGTCTGTAAGCTCTTTAAAGGGAAAATATCCTGCTTTTACTGGATATTGCTGAAACATTGTCCATAACTCAAGTTTTTGCAGACACACTTGTAGCTTTTGAGTTTAGCAACGTGTACTTTTCAACACAGGATGATAGGCCCGACAGAGGTACATGCTGTGCCACCAGTGAGAATAAATAATCAACTGCTAACACAGCCTGTATGTAAAGGAGACAGTGGCTGAGGAGGGCTGGCTTGCTAGCACCTTCCCCTAACTCTGCAAGCAAGGGCCAGATGCATTTTCCAGTCATCTCTTGGGAAAAAACTGTGGGCGGCTGTTTCCTGTTGTGCTCTGAAACACGGGATACAGGGATACAACCCTAAAAGTGTTAGCTGTACACATAAAGGAGAGAAAAGCCTGTCAGAAAGCTGGACCTTGAGTGTTAACATAATGAGAGTTAACTTCCCCTGTGCATGGAGAGTGGCTGAACAATGGGGCTTTGTAATGGTAGGGGACTGTGGGCTACAATAACAGTAATTTTCTGCTTGGAGCACACCCAGCACATTATGGACACTACACAGAATAAATAATGAACAACAACAGGAGCAAATAGGAAGAAATGTTAACAGTTTGTAAATGTCCTAGCAAAAATATTTGCCTCTGGAAACACAGAAGAAACAAATTGTTTAATAAATTGTAGGAAGATTTAAGAATCCACTTTAGCAGATGGCTTTGTGTAAGAGAGGAAGGCCCTGAACATGCAAGTGGAGACAACTACTCCCAGGAGTAACTTCACTGAATTCTGCACATTCATAGGATCAAGAACTAAATAAACATCATTTGGGCCTGCCCTATATCTGCTGCTAGGAGTTTTGCATTAATTTACTAATTAATTAACTAGATCTTCAAAGCTTTTCTATATAGAAAAGCCTCGACACTTAGGTAAATTTATAAGTACTTTTTAGACATATCTGTGAACTATTATAGACATAGCTGTTATGACTACAGCATCTGACTTTCTATTCAAAACCTGAGTTTTTGTCTCTAGGACATGCCACATACTGGTGCAATGTTAGTTGAGTGATTTAAGTTTACTCATTCTCAGCTCCAGAACGTGTGCGTGTGACGTAAGTGTGTGATGGCAGTATCTCCCTCCTAAATAGGCTGTGTGAATTCATTAGCTGATGATTCCTGAGGAACACATTTCAGCTAAACATAATTGCTGGGAAATGAGAGAATTCTGAGGTCTTTACCTCTTCATCTTATTAATGGTTAAAAAAATAATAGTACATATTAACATTAATAACTTTAAAAGCTTGTTTATGCTAAATGGTTTTTTTAAATTATGTCTTGACAAGATTTTTTTAAAGTGTAATAGCTTTGTGAACTAAATTCTATCCCAGGACAAAATATCCATAAAAGATATATTCTAAAATAATTAACTCCCCTGTATAGGCAAGCCTTTAAGGCAACAACTCCAAATGGTTTTAAATTAAGTTATAAATCTTACTAGTCCAATGTACTGCATTCTTGGCATAGCAGTAACCACAATGTACTGAACAAAAACACTCTCCAAGAGCAGCAGATTACAGCTGGATTTTGACCTCTCCTTTAATGAACGCTAGCTACTACAACTGTGAGGTCTGACACTGATACAGAAATAAAGGATTGCTTGTATTTGTGCTGGGCAATAAGCTACCACTTGGAACAAATGATTTTTGTGTTATGTCTCTCCTGGAACTGATGATCATGTAATTAAAAGTGCATTAAAGCATGACTAAAAATTCAAATGCAAAAGCATCTCAACATGAAGAAGAGAAGAGCTGATTGCTCTGACTATCCCTGTTTCAGTTATCTGGAGGAACAGAGGAAATGTCACATCAGCCTGGAGACTTCCAAATGGCAACTGAACAGGCTAGGAATTATTTGTTTTCAATGAGCTTTCAAAGAGCAAAGAATTTAAAAAGTAAAATTCATAAACCCAGTGTGGATGAGCAGACCTTACTGGCCACTGGTCATCACCTTTCTTGACTTTTTTCAGTATCTAATGTGATGCTAATAGAAGCAAGCAGAAGTAATGGCCTCTTTAGCTCTAACAAGACCCATCTATTCCCAAGAGGGAAAGATTTCCTTGCTACAAATTTATACCAGCTTCATCTCTCACAAACAACTTAATCACCCCAGCTCTCTCCTTTTCAAGCAAAAGCTGTCATTTGACATCATATTTCCACTCCTGAATCAGATGTGGATTATTTTCAACAGCCTGGGATATGGCCCTGCTTAGGTGTGGGAACTGCTGTTAGGACACAAAGCATTGTTTCGACTGCTGAGAGCTCCAACTGGTGCTGGCAGCTTTGAGGCAACTCCTTGCATTAAGGAGCCCAACCCTCCTCCCCAGAGAGCAAATCCGAGGTCCTTGCCCAGTCTCTTGCACCCAGTCTCTCACCTTTAATTTGAACAGTGGCAGTCCGAGATGAAGACAATCCCTTTATGTTGTGTGCTTCGCAGGAGAAAACTGTGCTTTGATTAATACCTGGAGATCAGCCAAGAAAAGGAAAGGAAACACAAATAGCTATATAATCCAGCTTCAACCTTCAGCAGAATTTCAATTATTTGTGACATCCAGCTCAAGTTGTACAGGCAGTGGAGGGGTGAGCTAGGCGCCAATCAAAGGCATGCAGATTTCAGTGTGACTAATGTGCTAAACACATTTTTAATGGAGGGAGTGTGGCAATGTAGAGAAGCTTTCATGGAAGCGTCAGAAAGCACTGAAAAGGAAGGAAGAATCTGTCAGGACAGCAGCTCATAGTGCTCAGTTAGTAAATGTCTGCTTCTCACATTCTGGTGAGCATCTTTGGAGCAAGGATTGTGCTGAACTGTGAGCTCACACAAAGCCCAATGCTTTGGGCCTCAGCCCACACCTGAGTGACATTCACCTTCTAACTGGCCTATAAGCCCAGGCAAACTTTTAATCAGATGCTGCCAATTTCTAGTCAATGCCCACCTGTCCCTCACCTTGCATCAGATTTTTGAAGACACACAAAGGAAGTGGAAGTTAAATGCTAGTGCATCACCACTAAAACACTTTCCAGGGGTGATACAAGAATGTCTTCTGTGCGCACCCATCCATCCCCTGGCATCATACTGATGTCTGGCTGTTCCAGGATGCATATAGATATAGCAAATTCATCAGAATTGAGATGGATTTGCAAGGCTGCCTGGAGAACTGTGTCCAGCAACCACTGTCATGTGACTTGCCCCTCAGCTGCCTTAAAAGGCTCTATCTGAGAAAAGTTAAAAATTGGCTCACTGTGGGCATACAATTTAGGAGGAAAAACATTTCAGAGCTGCACAAAGTAGCTTGCACAGTGTCTCTGACCTTTGATTCATCTCTCAATCCTGAGACTAACAGCATTGTAAAGAAGGTGAAATGGAAGAGAGGAGGGAGTGCTATTCTTGTCCCTGTGAACCAGAGGAAGATGCTGCCAGCAGGCAGAAGGCCAGGCAGCACAGCAGAGCAGCACCTGATGTGGTAGGCCTGTCCCAAGACAGAACCTAACACAGCCCAGCCCTGAGGAAAACACAAAATACACCACAAACCGGGAACTGTGTGCTCCCTAGCACCATGCCAGCACTGCTTTCCAAATACAACACTGCTGACCCTTCAAAATGGTTGCTTTGTAGCCAAGTACTTAGTTACTATTTTCTTCAGAGCATGATACTTTCCTCAGCTAGCAATGCTTGTTTTCTTACCAAGTGTCCTTTTTGACACGCTTTGGTAATCCAACCATTCAGGTTGCTTCCTGCTACATGTTTTAAGTTGCCAAAACAAAATATGCCCAAGGGGCACCCCAAAGTGCACTGAGAGAGGGTGTGCCCAAGGGGCATCCCAAAGAAAACTGGAAGCAAATAAAGGTGCTGATGACACTTAATATAAAAAATAGCAATTAATTCAGAGATGCACAAGGAGCAGATGTCTCTTTTTCAGGCTTCCAAGCCACTGCTCCCCAACAACAGATATTTTGTAAGGCACCATGGGAAGAGTTTAGTGGAGGAAGGGTGACTTATTTTATTGTCTTTCGCCTCTTGACTATCCATCTTTTCAGTTCCCATTTCAACAGGCAGATTATATCATAAGTGAGCAGTTTTCATTTCCAACTCAGAACAGCATCAGTGGCTACGTAAAAGAGGGAGCAGATGATTAGAACCATTTCAAATCACAAATCATGTTCTGACTTTTGAATAAATAAGGTTCTAAGGAAAGCCTGAATAGGACTGGATAGCTCAAAGGATGGCCAAAGACATATAAAAACTCACCCTGGGTGTAACTGTATTAACACTGATAAAAAGTCTAGAGAGGTGACTCTCAGTTATAGAACCTTTTATTTCTAAATAACTAGTTAAACTTTGGGTCAGGGATGCTGAGAATAATAAAGCAGCAGCAAAGAGAAAACATAACACAAGGCTGTTGTACAACTAACTTGAATAAAGTTGCTTTAATGTAAGAGGTAACTGCAAGAATAGCAGCAGTCAGTTCCTGGTAGATATACATCACCCTTTCTGAAAGTGGTCTGAATAAAGGCCTTAACACCTACTGGCTCCTGAGTTTTTCTGCTGACCCTGCTGGGGAAAGCTCTGCACTGGAGCAAACCTTGGTTTTGAAGGGTATCAACCAGCCCATCTGAGCACTGATACAATCACTCTTGAAGTGTCAAACAATTACATGAGGCAATCAGATTTTCATGATAAGAGCATCCAGCAAGCCTGCAAGAACAGAAATGGGGGTGGATAAGAGAGGCAAGAGCAGTGTGTGACAGGGCTAGGGACAGAAGGAGGGGATGGCACGTGAATGCTTGGAGAGTTCCAAGAGAAACGGCACCAACAGAGTCACTCCATATAATCACATACACCCTCCTCGAGGCAGAACAAGAGGCACCCAATGCATCATCTGTTCAATAGCATCTTAACAAGAGTGCCAGTCACACCCAAACCTTCTAAGGGCCTGTGTGCCTCAAGCCAGCAGGAAACAGTGAGCAAACATCACCCCTCGAGATAATCTTTGTAGGTGATCATGACCAGTCCCCTCTTAATGCAGAGTTAAACACCATTCCCACGCTGTGTGGCTACCCAATGTACAAGGCATGATCAGAAGAGAGCTCTTCTCCACTTGTGGTGCTCACAGTGATGCCCTGCAGTGGCAGCAGCCTTACCTGACACATTTAAGATGGAAGGGGAGACGTCTGGAAGCCCCACTCTGGAGTCTCCCATCCACCAGACAATTGTTACTGGTTCAGGGGGACCAACAGCAGCACAGGCCATATGAAATGGGGCGTTAGGGGACACAGACACATCCTCAGGTTCCACAGTAAAGTAGGGCACACCTGGAAAAGCAACAGACAAGTGACAATAACTGGAGCAACTGCCTCTTGTTTACTTCCACTAATATCAGCGCCCAACACTGGACATCCATCCGTCCTGCCGCTAGCTCGAATCCGACGCCCTCTAAGCCCTTCACAAAAACCAAGGATCGGATATGCTGGATCACCTCAGAGCACAATGCCTTCTACTATTAGATGTCAGAGAGAAAGAGTGCTTGCTTCCCACAATACCTTTGAAAAAACACTTTCAATTCAAGACTCCCCTATGAAACAGCTTTTAGTGGAAGTATTTTCTCAATTTTTCAGCTGGAGAGATTGTAGTTTAAAGAGGCAACAGTCAATAACTTCAGTGGTGGCAGACACCACTTTAAAAGACAGTTAATCCAGCTGTAGATACTTCTTGCCATGCATTAAAAACTGAATCTTGAGAAAGGGTTGAACTACCGGCTTTAACAAACCCATGAATGAGGAAAGAGTCCCCGCAGTGAGGGACTGGGAGCATTTACAATGCTCTCTCTGGAGCTTAATTGAATGGAGATGCCTTCCAGCACACTCTGACACCACGACAACCAGGCTGCCTTGGAGTCAGGGGTAATTTGTTTCAAAGCTGAAGGCTATCCACAGACACAGCTCTCTCGATAATTATCTGTTCTCCACCATGGAAAGACTCCTGGTTGGTACAACAGGTCTCAGATTAGGCCCAGGGGGAGTAAAACACAGCTGCAATGTGTTACCTTACCTTAGGTCATCTCTAAGTGGCAGTAGCAATTTGACACATCAAGAGATGTGGTTCCTCTTATGGGCAATGCCAAAACTCTCGTGGTTTCACTGGTCCAAACCAGTAGCACAAATTTTGCCTGCCATCAGCAGCAGTGCTGACCATGCAGGACAGCCAGTATGTACTTCAGGTGATTGGTGGAAGAGCTGAAGGCCCAGAGAATGTTCAGTTCGCTTCTATACAGAAATCTTTGTGTGTCAAACTCTGCAGCTACCAACAGCACCTACCCCAACCAAAATTGGGTATTCTCAGCTGGAAAAAGCATGTTCTGGAAGCTGCTGATCTGTTGCCTCAGAGAAACAGGAACTGACAACATTGTGCATTCACATGCTGAAACTGCACTGTCTATCCCTGGCCAAAAATGACAGGCCCAAGCACCTCCACCAGCAGTCAATACAGGTGCCTAAACAGGGATTTAGAAGCCTAACACTTGGCATTTCCCCCAAGCTACAGCCAAAAGTGCTTTCCTCAGTCTTTCACTGACTGTCCAGTCACTGTGTCTTTCAGGCAGCAGTTCCTTTGTGCCTTCCTTGCCTCCTTCCCTCAGAGAAGTAAGTAAATGAACAGACTAAAACAGGTCTAAACCCAAGTCTCTTGAGGAATGACAGTGCCTGTCTGTGTAAAGGCTAATGTTCGTCGTCCTGGAATACTGCTTATTTTTGCTGACATATTATACTTCATTTTTTTATTGCATTCATGCATAAACAATAAAAATGAGTAAGCTTTTGAGATACCAGCTGCAACACCTCTGCCTGCTTTGCCCTCCTTCTCTCCAAGGAAGATTAGAAGGGAAAATAATCACCGTTTCTCTACCTGTGAGCAGGATCCCTGCCTCCTGTCCCTTTGTCATGACACCCAAGGTAAACTTTCAGGAAGATCCTGCCCAGCTCAGCAGGTTTTCTCACTTTGGGAGCAGCTAAACAGAGCAGACAAGACCACAATTAAAAACTTTCATAGTTGAGGGAGTGCAGCTGACTCATCCAGCTGAAGAACTTGCACTGCCCCCGTCCATATGTTACCTGGACAGCTTGCTGCCCATGACACATTTAGCCTCCCAGCTCCTGGTACAAGAGGTGAGTGTCAGCACATTCCTTTCCCAGATGCCCCATGGAGGCACTGAGCAGCCAGCAGTCAGGAAATCAGCAGCAAAACAAGGAAATGGTTCCACCTGTTCCCCCTTCCAAGCCAGCATCCAACCTTTAAGGCTGATTTTTATGTACAGCTCAGTTTTGAGACAGTGTTGATTCAAGGGAATGTGTCCACACAGGTGTGGCTTGGTCTCTGACTGTAGCCACAATGGGGGATAGCAGCCCCAGGAACAACCACATAGTCAGAGGTGTAATTTCAGACAGAAAGTTCTCTAAGAAACAAAATCTGGTTTTTAACGCTCCACAATGCGCCTCTGACGTCACCTCTCCAGGCATCAAATGCCACCAAGTTCTCAGTAAGGCCAGAGACTAGTTTCTTGACCAGGTTCAAAATAGTTTTGGTTTTGTAAATGCTAAGAATTGTTTCATCACATCAAATATTTTTATTACAAAGACAGTTCAAATACCATTGCTGGTACCAAGTACCAGAAAACCTGGCAGATACAAACTACCTAAGCAGATATACTGCACAGAAATCCAGTCAAGCTCACTTTAAGTTAGATCCCCAATAATCCACACTTGTTTGTGTGCCACACTAAAGTGTCAGCACCTTCTGAAGGCTGCAAATCACCAGAGTAAAGATCCTCTTTCAGTCAGAGGACAGTTGTTATTGATAGAGCAACCACTGCCACACAAAGCTAGCATGTCTGGGGAAGAAACACAGAGATAACAGCAAAGGTGGGTCTGATAGGCTTCTGCATTCCCAGGTGTTTTGTAATGCTAAGAGCTGACACATATTTTAAACTCCACCCCTTATCACTACTTGTTAATTTTTAATTTTATCCACCAAGTCCCTTAACACGACTACATGCCCAGTTCAAGTTTAACTACTTCTTGTCATAATTGTTTTTCTCATAAAGGCGACTCGTTGCAATTTTTTCACTTCTGCTCGAAGCTTTAGCCTTCATTCTCAACATATTCCACCTTACCTAACTGCAGCTGGCTTTTTGTGACTTTGATACTTTTGTCTGTGCAGTCCAGAAGGGCAGCATGTTTTTTTCAGACAGCTTAGCTACCCAATCACTCCTAATGCACTCACCATGAAAATGCAGCCACTTATGAAGCAGGCCACAGTAATTGGATAGAAATAGAAACCCTGCACAAGTGAGTGTTTTAAGCTGTAAACAACGTTTTCCAGTTGAAACTACACCTGAAAACTTAGGTGGACAGAAGCCTGGGATTTACGGAAAGCAGAATACATTATTCTTCTTGTGAGAGCTGCTGTGAACGAGTATGCTCTGAGTGAGCAAGACCTTTGCTGTAAAACAACCAGACCAGTCACCTCCCACAACATCCTCCCTGCTACCCCCGTTTAAGACTGTCAATTCAGCTCTGCCCCAAAATGTTACCAAATACATCCAAAAATGCACTACTTCCGGATGCAAATGCAGTGTTCATGTCAACTTCTTCATCAAGTATTAAGCCATCCTATGACTACTAGCTTCTGAGGATCTAACAGAATCGTGACTCAAGGGAAATGAAACTGGAGAAAGTAAGATCCACACTGCCTTGCGTGACTTTTGGGCAGCCATGTAGAAGCTGTTCTTATCAGACAACCCCGGACAGAAAAGTGCCACATGGAGCAGTCACAGCTACGAAGTGCTGATGTACAGCACTTCTCTCAAAACTCACAACTGGGTTAAAACTGTACCTTGCCCACAAAGACCTGTTTGGCTGACACACAGAAACAGACTGTGACCCTGCTTAGAGAAGTGGGTTGGACCAGATGAGCCCCATGGATTCCTCTCAAACTGAACTATTTGCCATTCTATGAATTATTTAGAGATGACCGCAACAAAGGATTTAAAAGCTGGAAAGAAATGCGCTTGCATAAAAAGATCTTGTTTCCTAACATGCCAAAATAAAACCAGAAGGCAATGAACTGACAGCTCTGCTCTTTGAAGCAGTTCTCCTAGTTCTCACTCCTGCTCTGTAGTGATTTCCCTGCAGTTAGCAGCAATGGTTCAGAGCCAAGAAGCCTGTCACTGGAGCAATCTGCTCTCACCACTTTGACCTAGAGCATATTGGTGGGTCAGCCCTGAAAGGAAACCAGCACTACTACTCCTCCTTACCTTCCACTATGAGCCACACTTGTTGTGATTCTTCCTTCTTCCCCCCGTTCTCAACCTGGCACCAGTACTTCCCAGAATCTGTCCGCTCGACGGATTTCAAGCTGAAAAAAGTCAAAAGCCATATCGATATTTTATGTGGATAATGCATGTTTTTGCCCCAAAGGACCCTCCAGTGATTGGTAAACCAGATGCATGGAAAAAACACCCACTGAGACACAGCCAGCTCTGGGGAGGAGATCAACAGCCAGCCAGCACAAAGCACATGGCAAAACAGCAGAGACCAGAGACGGGAGGCTCCTCTTTAAAGTGGGTGGAGAGTCCTTGCAGAGCAGACAGTCTTCCTCCAAAACATCCTTGCAGAAAACCAGTCATCTGTGTCCTCTGAGAATAGGAAGGGGACATCTCCATCCTGAATCATGACTCTAGCTAGCCTTCAAGTGTGACAGTTTGGCCTACAACATCTGAGCTAGCAGGAAACTCCACACTGAAAACCTCCAGCAAGCTCAACTGCTTTGCCTCTGGTGACAGGACTGGCAACAGCCTCACAGGAACAGAGGGGTCAGAAAAAGGTCTCCCTTGCCTCAACTGCACTCGGTGCTATTCTGATCCCAAGAGTGGCTCACCTTGCAAAACTCCTGGGGCCTCCCAGTTTGTGATTTCAAGCGGTTATGCTGGTGCTTGGTGAGCAAGGGCAGAATTTGGTCCCAGAGCAGCAAGGTCTCAGCTACCAAAGGCAGCAGTGTGAATCTGAGAGCCGGTCAGCGCGCCAGGGCCGACTGCTCCCCGCAGGGCGTGCACCGTGCGCCTGCTGCCATGCAGGGAGCCCCGCAGAGCTGATGCCCACCTTTCTAACGCTAGCAGTCCTCCTCGGAGAAGGGGAAGGGGAAGGACATCTCAGGAAGAAAGACAGAAAGGGGAGAGTGTTTGCTGAACTGTACAAAAGGGACCCATTGCAGCCCGATTTTCAGAGCTGGACCTTCAAATGGCATCAGCTGTCCTGCTCAAGTTCTGAAACACAGTGATCACAGCAGAGAGTCACATGTAGGTAGTAGAAATGATCTCTTTATGAGAAGAAAGGAAAAGTGAGAGAAAGATTCAGATACATTCCTATTTAGCACCCTAACTTAGCTCTGGTGCTGCAGAGAGTTCTCAGCAGAGTAAAACAAGAGGCAAGAAAGGAGATCAGAATGAGATTGTGAAGGACAGAGTTAACTAGTGGAACTGGGGGGAAGTAAACAGTATAGTTTTAAGACAAAGTGTTTCCACAACATAACGTTATGCACTAGTTTTATCGTGCACAGACGTGTTTTCCTACCAAAATGTTTCTTACAGACAAGCTTTAACACAAAGACTTTCAGCTGGTGGAATTGGAAACTGTGAAATGCCAATCCAAGAAACATAACAGGAGATGAAGCCAGAGCTCAGGGAAGAGTGATTCTCAGTCAGTCAACACTTTTGGGCTCTCGTGGTGTTGGTATGTTTGCCTGTACAAGCTGTTTTAATGCATAAAAAAAGACAGAGCAGAACCTTGGGTCTTGTTTAGCTCAATACTTCCAGAACTAGCTGATATCCCTATTCTGCTGAAATAAAGGTACAGAGATCTGCTTTGCCTAAGAGTTTTATGCCTCTGTGTGGGGCAGAACTGATATCATGTAGTGTAAATGTATTAGAAATAAATTAGGATTCATTGCAAAATGAATCAGGGATGGTTCAGAGGACAAACACTCCTCCCAAAGAAAGGAAGGGGATGTAGTCCTGGGAGTCTCATTTTTATCAACAATTGTCGCCTTTTAGGCAGACTGACAGCTCAAGAGAGAGAGTAAGAGAACAAGATGAGTACAAGAGAGAAAACCTATTTATCCTGCTGCATGGCAGAACAAGAACAAACAAAGCAAGACCATCCTTTCACCTCGAAGTCACATCTCAAGCATCACAAGCATTAGCAAAGCACCTGTCCCCACAGTAGTCAGAAAACCAACATGGCTCTAGTGGATAAAATCTTAGCACTCAGTGGCTTCAGTTCTGCTCTCAGTTATGCCCTTGCCACACAGTGAACTGCAGACCTAAGGACTCTGCCCCACTGAGGGCACTGCAGCTGCAGAGATATAGCTGACAGCAGAAAACTGTGCAATAGTTTCCATGATACTCTTCCTTCTCTGCATCTGTTGTACCTGAGGAAGCCGATCCAGTGCTCTTCATCTACTGGAATGTACACCTGGTCTACGCTTTGCACCACTGCTCCGTCCTTGATCCACAACATCTCGGGATCTTCCATTCCCTCGAGGCTGCAATTTAGTTTCACGGGTTGACCCTGGGACACCTTTAATTTGATTGGAGGTCCTGTAAATTTCATACCTAAAAAAAAAATACTACTCCGCCCCACCCCCAGAAGAAGGGGGGTTGGAGTACAGCAAATTACTCTAGGTTGGTGGTCTGGAATTACATACCCTACCAGCACACACTGCAGAGGAGTGCGTTAGTCTCAGCTCTGTTCTACTATATCTGCTAAGCAATAGGCAAATGCAAGCACTGAAAGCACAATTGCTGGAGAAAAGTGATGGTACAGTGTGTACATGGGGATTTTTTCAACTCGTGGAACAGCAGGGTGATGTTCTGCAGAGCAGTGCCCAAGCAGAGACGCACAGAAACGCCAGGAGCTTCGCCATGTCAGTGATCCAGCAGTGCTAACTGCATCCGTTCAACACACTACCACACCTCCCTCTTTTCCCCAGGCCTGGATTTAAGCTATGGTGCTCCTGTACTGCTAAGAAATCACCATGCTTATTCCGTTGCATGAATTTGTAAAGAACTTGGATCTGAGAAAGAATCAATTATGTCTTGTTATTCAGCATACACTGTTCCCCTGCACTACAGAAAGCTTCTCTACAATTTTCAAAATCCATGAAAGCAAAACCTATTCCACAGCATACCTCACTGAGGAGCAGAACTGCTTAGAGAACAGATATTTCTGTCTCATGATGTGGGTGTGTCCTGAATGAGACGCCTGGAGGACCCTTCAGTCCAGCCAAAGGACCACACATACCCAGAGCTACACCATTGTGACCCCAAAGCAGCAGGGCCAGAGAGAGTGAAGCTGCTCAGGTTTATATTGACACAGAAGTGATCAGAATTTGGCCCGGAGCACTGTTACATGTGTGGGTGGACGGGGAGTGTTTCCCTCAAGCAGAAGCGAATGTATGGAATTTGTTACCATGAGAAGACACGGAAGCCAACTATCTAAGCACATTTAAGAAAGGCAGGCATAAAGGAGGAACCAGAAGATCAAAGGAGACCGTGGGAAAGCAGGAAGGTAGAAAATAAATGTAAAGTTAGTTTTGTTAGGGAGAGTGGCTATTTCCTATGCAGTGGCACAGGACTGACAGACCAGAACAGGTCTACACTCTGGCACTGGACTCCACATCCTTCAGAAAAAAAATTAGTCCATCACTCTTGCCTGGCCATGTATCACAGTACATTACAACTTGACCCATTTCACCACATGGTCAGCTTCTCACAGGATGCCTTGCTAGCCCACAGAGCCAATCAGAAAGCGCTGCTTAGTGAGCAGCCTTGTTGCTCTCAAACTCTGTTACAGCCTTACCGGTGATCCAACACAGATTTCAGATGTGCCACTTCCCTTCTTACTAAAATGTCCCCCTCCCACAGGCATGAGGGCACCACCTCACAGGGCAGAGGAGCAGCAGAGGAACTCACAGTGTGGTTGTAACAGCTGGGAGAAGAGGAACCAGCACTGTGGGACCAGTCAGCGCTCCGCCACCAGCAGCCCGTACCCAGATAAGTACCAGCGGTCTAGGAAAAAACCCAGAACAAAGGCATTCCTTTCCTTACTGACTGGTTTCCCAACACTCAGTCTTTTGCCTTTCAATCTGCTGTTACTCATTTAGCAAATTCACAGAGAGTACTGGAAAACAGGCAAGCTGATCATTTGAGTTTAGTTGCTACAGCTCATTTGCTGGGCTAAGGATTTGATCACCTTGGGTGAGGATGATCTAACCTCACATTACTTAAATGTAACACAAATGACACGTCCCATGTATGCCAGAAAGCATCCTCCCTTTTACCACTCACAGTACTGGAGTACAACATGAAAGCTTCATAGCAGCTCTCTCTGTGTTACAGAAAACTGATACAGTCAGGCTGCTACACACGCACAAACTGACAGACATTTTCATTACAGGTGCCTTCATGGAAAATCAAACTACTCAGCATCCTTCAGACTGCCCTGCTGTAAGAGTTAGCCACAAATGAAACGAGGAAATATTGTTAGAGAATCCTTTACAGTTTTCAGTTAGCAGAGAAATCAATGATGTAGGAAATTAACATACAGTACAAGTGTTCAGTCTGAGCTGTACATACTGTTCAACTATAATCCCTCCATCAATTTCAACCAAAATGAAGAATTACAGATCAGGTATTTTTAATAACTTTACATGTCAAAAATGCAGTTTTGGCTGCAGCATCTCTTCCTGCATGTATCAGGAAGAATAACATAGGGATTTTAATTTCCACCTATTCCTCGTTTTACTCTCCCACTCACTGTTTCTCATCTGACAACATTCTTGACTGTGCAAGAAGTAATTTCATCCAAATAGGTTCTGCCAAGTCTACCTGTAAGAGCTGCAGATTGTGAAATGTATAGATAGGAAACAACTGTATTAAATTTCTTATCAAGCAGTTGTCTAAATTGACAGCAAGTGAACACATTAGTTGTCAAAATACATGACACATCTGTTTGTTTGTTTTTTAAACTTGCCATCTCTGAATATTTTAATTCCTAGGAACAGAATGTTTTTTGCGATGTTAGGAGTGCAGAGAGAGGAAGTCGCCTGCTCATGCATGCCAGGGTAAAGGCTTTTTGCTCCTCAGATTCCTTAGGACACTGATCTATCGATCCAGCCTGTGCCACAGCCTCCCCAGCTCCGTGCACGCACATCGCTCCACATACAGCGTGGAGCCCAAACTCCCGCTGAAGTAGGGAGGAGGTTGGCCGGGGCGCCGAGACACTCCAGCACGCTGCCTTTCCCTGCCGACCGGGGGGCGAAACTTCGGCAAATGAGTTCATGAAGGAAAAAAACAACAAAAGCCACTCAGGAATGCGTTAGCGCCCGGCTTTCCTCGGTGACGACCCGCGCTAGGCACATACCAGTGCAATGCCTCCGCAAACACCGAGGAGGATTACTCGCTACTCTGCTCGCAGGCGGGCGAGGCTCGCCACAGCCCGGGCTCCCGGCCGGCTCCCGAGCGCCACGTCGCTGGCCCCACAAACGCAGCGGAGCCGCCCGTGCCCGGCCGGCAGAGGCAAAATGCGCCGGCTCCGACCCCCACCTGTGGCTGCCCGAGGCCCCGCGTCCGCCGCACCGGGCGGACCGGGAGCCCCGGCACCGCACCCGGCCGCTCCTGCCCGGCGACCCTCAGCGGGATGCCGACACCCGTAGAGGCGGCGCGNCGCCGCACCCGGGGTCTCGGGGGGCAGTGCCCCGCCACCACCGGGCTGTCAGCCCCGCTCACCTGCCACGGCATCGACGTCCCGGAGTGCCGCAGCCCAGAGTCCCAGCACGAGGAGCCGCGGGATCGCCATGCTCCGCTTCAGCTCCATCGCTCCCGCACCACCATCCTCCCCCCTGCTCCCGGCGCCGCGAGGGGCTCCCACCGCCCGTGCAGGCGGCAGCTGCGGCGACAGCAGCTGGGGCAGCCCCGCGTCGCTGCCCGATACCGGGCAGCCCGGGAGGCTAGGGGGACGCTCCAACTTCTGGCTCCGGCCCGGGCGAGCTGCGGGAGACCCTGCTGCGGGGCGACGGCGCGGGTCGGTGGGGTCGGGTCGCGTCGCGTCCGCTCCGGTCCGGTGGCCGCCGCCGGGCGATCTCCCCCTACCGGCTTGGCCGCCGCGGCGCCACTCTGCGGGTCGGTCCGTCCGTCCGTCCGTCCCTGCCCAGCCGCCGCCGCCTCCTTCAGGAAATGGCGCTCTCGGGCGGTCACCGTGCGCTGTGCTCCCCCTCTGACATCACGTCATGAATATGCATGAGCCGGGCGCCCACCGCCCCCGAAGCGGCGAATCACCGCGCCCGCCGCCCCCGCTCCGCCGCCCCGGGACGGAATCGGGGCTCCGAGCCCCCGGGAGGGCAGGGCGGGACGGGACGGGGCGGGGCGGGAGCGCCAGCGGGAGCGGCAGCGGTCGAGGAGGTGTGTGGAGGCGGCGCCCCTCGAGGGCTGCTCCGCCGGGCGGCCTGGTTTCCAGAGCGCCGGGAGCGGGTGACCCACATCCGCGGGAGCTGCCGGGGCACCGGTTATCCCCCTACCTACATGTGGCCCCTCTGGAAACCCGGCGCACCATCCAGTCCCCCAGGGGAGGAGGACTTGGGGCCACCACTGGGACTCAGCTCCCGCAAGCCGAGGCTCTGCCGGGATGAGCAAGAGCCCCGCCTCATGCACACAGCACCCCCAGCCCCGTCTCCCTCGGCCGGCCCTCTCCAGCTCCTTGCTTCGGCCACACTCTCATCGTTCGGCCCCTGGCTCCGGGGATGCTGTTCGTCCCACCCCGGCGGCTGAGCTGTGGAGGGGCACCTGCAAGGTGAGGAGATTCATCCGTGCCCTTCAAGCAGGATCGGCTCGGCCTTGACCATTTTTTCGCTAGCGGAAAAGTAAGAGAAAGAGCTTAGGAGAGAGATCTCTGCTGCCACAGGGTTAGTAGAACGGCGTGGGAAAAGTCACTTACAAATAGTTTTTTTTAAAAATATCTGGTGCTGCCTTTTCGTAGGAGTTACGGTGAGAATCTGGGTTGAAAGGCGCCATAAGGAGCAATATCGTTACAACACGACGCAGCTCCCACAGCCATCAGCGTGCAGCACTTACCAGCAGCTCCCGCAGCACTCTGGAAACCGGGCTAAACGGAGAAGTGCAGGGAAATTGCATTATCCCCAGGAGGGCAAAGGAGAAACTGAGGCACAAGACGCTCATATAATTCCATTCCAAACTTTAATCTTCGCTCCCCCCTCGCCCCCGAAGTTATTCGAATTTCTGATAGGAAGGGATTGGAGCAATGCCAAGAAGATGTCATTACTGGAATGGAAATGTCACTCCCTCCCCAGTGCCTCCTGCTGCAATGAGGTAGCTGGGAGGAGACACTGACAAAGCCATCCATTCGAGTGCTCGTAGGAAATCTAGTTGTACTTGGGGACAGGAAATCACCGGGATCACTACAGCTCCCGGGCTGAGAGGTTCTGTGCTGGTCCTTGCTAAAGGCTTCATGCTTCATGCTTTAAAACTTTGCTGTCGCTGCTGCCTCTCTCCCATGTATCCATCCAGCTAGATGGCGTGTTTCTGCACTTAGGGCAATAGCACCCTCCAGAAGGTAGCTACTTTTGCAGATTTTAGTTGTCTCATGAGAAAAAAATAATGGCCATTAGAATAATGACATGTTTCTATGGTGTTTTCCTTTCAAAGATTTCTTCCAGCCCTACAATTACAGAGGCTTACACTACATTGGTCCCATGGACTCCAGAAGTGCTCCAGTTGTTGTAGCATGGCACAGGCTAGATTCTGGGCCGGTGTAAGAGAGCAAAGCTTTGCAGGAAGCAGTAAGGGGATTTCCCCCTGATGGGATCTGACATCAGCTGTTCTGAGAAGGGCTTTGAGTTAACAGTAATAGGCAGGAAGAGCCATACGAAAATTGGACTGAAATTCTGCACACACTGCCAGTTGAAGTGCAAACTGCAGTGGGAAAACTTAGAGGAGTGCAATATCACCATGCAGAAAGCAAAGGAACTGGTGAATCTTAAATGTTTTTAGGAACTGGAGGCAAATAAACTCTCTTGGCCTCTTGTAGCACTGAATCAAGCACCATGGCTTTATTCTTCAGGCTGTAACATCAGTGACAGTGCTCTGGCTCTCTGGATTACATTCTTTCCTTACTTCTGCTGCAATAGTGTGTTGCCACATCTAACCAGATGTGCTGGGAAGCATAGGTATATTCCAGAAAAAGCATGAAGAACAATACAAGAATCAAGAGGTGAATGCACAGTGCTGGGAGACTTCTGAAGATGAAAAAAAAGAGAAGAAAGGACAAAAGTGAGGGAGGGGAACGAGAGAAGGCAGAAGGATGAGAAGTAGTTGTTGGAATTCTTCACCTTCCTCTACTGTTCAGTCCCTTCTAACTAACTACTGAAACCCAACAGGACATCTGGAACAGGTTTGGGGTAAGAAAGCACCCAAACCTCCATTTCCACATGTGAAGCCATAGCTGTAAAAGTTTCAACAACAGCTCAGCTGGCACACACCACTGCCTCATTGTCAAAGTAGTCAGTCTGCAACTGGATAGAAAATCCCTGTGTTTTGCACAAGGTGCTTTCTGTAGAGCTGCCTGGTTTGTGCTGGGATTCAAGAACTTTTCCACTCCATCCTCTGAGCTGGGATTTGAAAAGCAGTATAAACCCTTCCATTGCTAGGGGGCAGATTCCTGCATTGAGAAGCCATGGCAATGGCAAGAACAAGGATGAAGTGGCATTCAAGGGTTGCAGGAGTACAGGAGTAGCTCTGCTCTACGGTGTAGGAGACCCAGGATGGCTATTCAGGTGCTTCCTGAATGAGAGATCTGTTGAAGCCAGCATATTTAGCCCTAGGTTAGAAAAAGAGCTGCTCCTAGCTTTTTGGTCACCACCAGAGGCTGCAGCAAGTGACAGGAGGAAGCTCCATGTGTGTGAGGGCTTTTGCAGCTTAGGGATGGCTTCTCAAATGAATGCCCCAAAGTTGGGCCAGAATACAGTGACTGAGGAAGCACAAACCCTAAGGACTTTCCAAAACTTGCCAAAGGCACAGCTTGTCTCAAGCTATCTACTGGAAAATACAGTGGCTTTTCAGGTCACTGAAAAGGACTAAACTGAGAATAAACTGTCTCTATTCTCTGCCCAACCCATCATAATGGATTGTTCATATAATAATAGTGTTTAACACGGTCACTTCTGAGGACCCAAATATAACTCTATCTTGGCATACATGTGGGACAAAACTGGCCATCCCAAGACCTTGGGTATGTATTTAAAACCATGTGTGGCTGCAGCAGCAACAGCAACAGCAGCTCACAAGAAGGCTGAAACTCATCCTGCTGCAGTCTGGGCTAAGCTTACCATAACTGAGTTATGCTGCTCATTTGGGAGTTCTCTTAGCTACAGCTGAACTCTGTTCTCTTTTAATTTATATTATTCTACCATCTCTTTCCTTCTCCTTCCTTGTCTTCCTCTCAGCCACTTTCTTCAGTAAGCAACAGTGTTGAAATATTCCAGCCTTTCTGTTTCAGCCTCATCCAGCTCTCACATCTTTCATGTGTTAGTTTTAACTTTCTGTGTGAATAAGAGAAGGACAGGAAACTCTATTAAAAACTTGCATTTACTTTGTCTTCAGAATACAAGGGTATCAGGGTATGAGTATGAGCTTTGAGTTCAGGCCTGATCCTTTCCTAGTTTCCAAACTGTCCCAGCTCTGTCTGGGTGTGGCAGGTGGCGTGGTGTAGACAAGGGAGACCGGGATTGGGTCACTGTATGGTGGATCTAAATTTGAATTTTTCTCTAAGTTTCAAGGTTATCCAGTTTGGCCTCAGCCCAATCATAATCATCACCCCAAGCCCAAACATTGTTCCTCCACATGTCTGGGATGGTTATTTTTTTTAGAGGTGATAAACTAACACATCATATGTGTTATCTGTCTTTTGTGATAAATGCCAAGCTGTCAAAATGAAAATGTCACATAAATCACACATGAAGTATTTACATTAAAAAAGATCAACTCATAAGAATTTAAAAAACCTTTCTGATGGTGCCATCAGTTGCAGCAAGGTAGCCAGGTATTGCCAATGTTTCCATTTCTGGAGTTGAAATAAACACAGCATATCAAAACAGAGGCATCAAACAAAACCAAAATGTATTTAACATGGTGCAACAGTCAATGCCATAAGAAATCACCATATAGGTATGCAGAGTTACATATAATCTACACATATCAATATGACTTTACACATTTCATATTACACACAAAACGGACTTGGGAGGAAGCACTTGTTGCCAGCCCCTCTGGGGGCTCAGTTTCTTACCTACTTGTAAGGTAGGGTGAGACAACACTGGTTTTAGAGAGACTGTATGTATTGCGATGTTATTGCATTCTCCTGTGAGTCAGAGTGGATAATAATCTCCACCAGCCATGAGACAAAATAGTATGGAGCTTGCTCAGCATACAACCATCCCTTGTGGGACAGAGGATTGGCAGGTGTGAGGTCCCTGGTAGGTCCTCAGTATGGCCACAAGGTTCTTGGACCAGGCCCCTGGCTCTCAGAGGGGGCCAGGCCAGGAGGCAGAGCCCACAGTGGCATGCTCTGTCAAGACCAGACACCCTCTGGATTTGGAGAGGCTGGCACTAATTCTGGAAGGTGCTACACCAGCTCCAAGGGAAGCCTCGCAGGAAGAGGCTGGAGCCCCAGCAGGAGTGGCCAGGGGGGCTGGCTCCCAGCTGTACTCCCTGCCTGCGGCTGGGGTGGCACCACATCTTGCCTGGGAAGGTGAAGTGGGCTACAGACCAAAAGCCCTCCTCAGGGCACACAGAAAGCTGAAAGGTAATGTAGGCAGTCCTACAACTGCTGTAATAGACACTGTGGGTGGAAGAGCTTCCTAACAGCTCCAGACTCTCTGTGGGAGGGTTAATACCATATTTACCTTTCCCTCTCCAGCTCATCTCCCTCGTCAAGCCTGCGCTGCTGTGCTCAAGTTGAAGGAATGAAACAACCACAAACCAGACCTACTGTCCTAAAAATAGTGACATTAACAGGGCACTAATCTACATTATGGCTCTCAACGATTGCTATCAGGGTGGAGCTGGACAAGGTAAACGACAGTTGGAAATGCAGCAGCAGCAGCGTCTCTGCTGCAGACCAGCATGGGCAGGGTGAGCAAAGGACATTTTGCTATATTGGTGTACATCACTGCTCCTGAAAAAAAGTCCTCAGCATTTCTTAGGGGCTTTGTTTGTGGTGTGAGCAGCCAGTGACATTTGTGCAATGAACACCTTACTTTTGCCCAATGGAAGGTAATTACACCCTGAAAGATATCCTCACTGGCAAAACCCCAGAAAAACTGGAAAGTGGAAGTGAGAGAACTGAAAAAAAGGTAAGTTGAGGGTAAAGCGAGAGAAGGACATGAACAAAGGAGAGAAGGAATGACAGAAGAAGAGGAAACAAAAGATGTGGAAAATAAAATTTAAAAAAAGCACCACGTTTGGGGTTTGCAGGAGGTGACTCAGCACCTGCAGATCTGAATTTTCCTTCTGACTTGACTCTGGCTGGCCGTGTGCCTTGTGCTTTGCTCTCTCAGAGGTTCTTACCTTGCAAAGCATCCAGGAGGGCAAATGTACTGGCAAAGCACAAGCATTTTAAATCCTCCAGCTGCCACAACAATCAAATGCTGTGACTGAAATGTAAAAAAAAGAATGAAGGGGGCATGGGAGGAGAGGCAGGGAATTAAGGAGCAGAGGAAGGGTGAGGAGTGAAAGAGTAAGAGAAATGGGGAATGAAAGACATGGGAGACCAGGTGGAGGGGGAGAAGGTCTTGGAAATGAGGTTAGGTGTTGGTCAGAGTCTCTATGTCCTCTTGCAATGGCAGTGGTAAGAGCTGAAACTCGTCCCGCTGACCTGCTGCAGAGACTGACGCTTGCAGGCTCCCCACTGGTGTCACCTCTGCAATCCCTGTCCCAGAGCAGAGGAGCCAAGTAACCACGGAGCCCTGTCACAGAGAGGTTTCTAGGCAGGAGGAACGCCTGATGTAGAAATGCTGCCTGTCCTGCCCCTCCGGCCTGTGCACGATCAGAACAGGGAAGAATCGGGCATCGTGGTAGGTTGGGGGGTTCTCGTTGACAGCCAGCTGGCTGGAGTAGGAGCAGCACTGCTCATCCTGGCAGCCCCGGTCTGCAATGCTGCTGCTGTGGCTCCTCCAGAGGCCTGTCCTGTGGGAGCCATGGATGCGGCAGAGCGAGAAGCGGCTGGTGTTGAGGGAGAGGCGGGAGTTGCCACTGCAGCTGTGGAAGGCATGGCGGGAGAAGATGGAGGAGGTGCTGGAGGCCCGGTTGCAGCGCTCACAGCCGGGGGCTGTCTCGCCATACCGACACACCGTGTAGCTGTTGTAGGCCGGGGAGTTGGCCAGGTCCATGAGCATGGCCTCTGAGTAGCTGGGGATCAGCTGCCGGTTGGTGCAGATGTGCCACTCCAGCTCGGTGCTGTCCTGCGTGGTGTCCCGGGGCATGCGGTACCGGTACAAGGGCTCCTCCGCTGTCGTGGGCGCTGTGTACTCAAGGCCCAGCAGCTTCTCCACGTGGTAATGGACATAAGCAGTCCGATACTCTATGAGTACCCTGAGAGGCCACGAGATCATCAGGATAGCTGCCACCCAGAAAGCATAATGGGACACATACCATGGAAGGTGATCTGGGTCTCCGTAGGCCATCATAAGCTCTTTAAAATCCACATTTTTGAGCTGCATGCCTTCCCTCACCTCCATGTAGTCATCTAGCCCCTCGATTTCCGTGAAGAAATGAGCTCTCTGAGTCAGGTAAGAGTTCTCAGACTCAATGTTGGCAAAGCTGAAGCACTTGGTGAACCTCAGCTTGGTGGCTGTATAGCTCTCCAAGCCCAGGAGCTCCTTGGAGATGTCCTTGTATCCGCAGTGAGAGTAGTCAAACTCAGCTTCAGCCACATGTGTGTTGACCCTCTCATGGTAGACCTGCGTGGTGGTGTAGGCGTCACCGTTGCGGTAGCGGGTCACCTGCCGGGTTCGCCGTACAAAGTGGTAGCTGATGGCCTTCCACCAGATGCATGGAGTGGCTTGCTGCATGCGGTTGATGCACTCATACACACTGTCCACGTCTGCCTTGTACTGCAGCTCCCTCTTGACGTGGCAGTGCCAGCACTCCACCAGGTACACCACATAGAGCATGGAGAGGAAGGCCAGTGGGATATAAACATAGCCATCTGAGCACGGGCTGTCATGGTAGATCATAGACTTGCCCTTGAAGGAACTATCGAAGCTGAGCTTGGTGACTCTGGCCAGTTGACACCAGGCCACTGCACCCAGGCAGCCATACATGAGGATGGAGAGGAGGAGGCATTTCCAGTGGGACTCTCGGCACATACAAGCGCTCAGGGACTGTTTCACGGGGCGTTGCTTCAATCATACCGCCGTACAAGGGGAGAGAAAGAGAAAGAGAGAGCGAGGAACCCGTCAGTCACGCTGCTTTGCACATCACAAACAGTGGCTGCTGCCATCAAGGCTGTGTCTGGCTTTTCTCTTGACTGCCTGAGAACCGGGACACCACCCTACTTAATATAAACGTCAATATAAACAGAAACACCCTGCCAGGGACAGAGGGCTCTGGACAAAGCTCTTTCCTTGCTTCCATCTGGCTCTGGGAAGGTGTCTGTGCAGCAGGGACTCACTGTGCCCGCACCCTGATCAGATGGGCACCTCTGCAGGCAGGCAGCCAGGTCCCCATCTTCTTCTCCCTGCCTGTCACCAGCATCATTTACATACCCTGCCATCTTCAGAGGCCAAGAGTGCTGAGCAGGCGAACAGCCAAAAGTGTGGGGCCAAAAGGGGAATTACCCCTTTGCTTTGCAAGTGCCCCATGCTTAAGACCCCACATGCTGCTGTTGGGGAGGCTCAGGAGCAGTGCTTGTTGCAGAGCTGCAGCCCCACAGGTTGTGCCAGCACGGGAGGACCAGCACTTCATGCAGCTAAAGCTGCTGCCTGACTCAGAGCTGACTCATATCCAACCCTGAAACCTACCAAATGATCGACACAATTTTCTTGGAGATGAGCCATCTCCAAGGATGAGGAAAATGACTAGATTCAAGCACATTTAGCTGAAAAAATGGTCAAGATTACAGCACGATGCAGCATTGCTTCAGGCTGGTTACACCAGCTCTGACCTAAAATACTTGAAAGCTTCAGTGTTGAAGCTAAGGGTGTATGCGTGAATATTTAAAACAGCATACTCCCCTCTTTCAAGTCCCAAAAGTTGGGTTGGGAGCAGAGCTGAGTTCACACCCCTGTACCCCCACTTTGTCCCCTGAGAGGGCATGATTGCAGTCCTTACCCCAGCCCTAGCGCAGAGAATCAGCTGCATTGTCATGAGATGTTCAGCTCTAAAGAAAAATGCCAAATGGAGCTAAGCAGCTAGTGGAAACATGTGTCCCTGCAAAGAGCAGCAGCAGCATGAGTTACACCACTGTCTGTCTGTAGAGAGTGCATGAAGAAAGATCCCCACTGCCCTAGTAGGTTATGAGGAGGGCTGTTTGCATCCCTTTTGTTACTGCCATCCTCTGCCTCTCTCCTAACTGAGGAAATGACAATGAGAAAGCAGATACACACTGATACTCATGCATCATCATGCCCTCTGCCGAGCCTGATTTCATGCAAAAATAGAAGCACACTGTTACTCCTTCTCCCAAGGGCCCATCTCTAATGCATCAAACTGCTCTGTACATAGCAACAGATGCTAGGTTCAGGAAATGAACCTTTCTCTTTCTTTCTTCACAGATAAATTTGTCCCCTAGTAAAGATCATCTTGGACCCACAGCAGTAGGATTCAGTAAGTGATCCTGAACCAGCAAGAAATTTAAGAAGCAGCATCTTGTAACTCAGGAAATAATAGCATGGTGTCACTGGAAAGAGGAGTTTGCCATCTTCTCAATAAGATGGAAGCATTGGCATCTAACTTTGCAGGGCTGTAGGATCAAATTTAATACTGCTTTGCTTTTCTTTTTTTTTCCTGAGAGAGAGAGAGATCCACTTCTAAGTAACCACAGAGGGTTTTACAACTTGCTGTGAACACTGCAATACTAGATTTCATGGGGTTTGATTTTGATTTAATAGCTTTTAATCTGATACCGTGTAAGTGCAGTGTAATGTTATTGATTTTAAAAAGCTACACCAGTATACACTTGCAGGGCAGAATCTGGCCCCTGATTCTTCCTGATGCATCCGGAAGGAATCTGTAATAAAATTTATATTCTAATCCCAAAACTTTTTTACATGTGTCAGAATAAAATATAATTATTTTGGGCTGTATTCTGGCTTCTGTATTCTCTTTACAACAGCCAAAACAGATGTAGAGAAGCTAAGTGGGTTATAAAGTACAGGATAGATAACTTCTGTAGGTAGGGCAGTGAAAAAAACTCAGTATAGGTAAGAATAAGGCTGTTTTTCTGACAGGCAGAAAACCTACAGGAAAGCCACCAGGTGGCTTCAGGCAGTCTCTAAATCAGCTAAAAAGTAACGAGAGAAGTTTTGGGAGTGAATCCCTTCTGTGCAGTCTATGTGCAGTCACGGAGAGCTTTATGTCTTGAAACTCTCACCAAATGCCCACTGCTCAGTCTCAGTGTGATTACTGTCCCAATGTAGGCTTCTGCTGTATCCTGGACCCCAGGTCAGAGCCCCAGGCTCTCCTGATTCGTGGGAAACCCACTGGAAACTAGTGACTTTTATTCTTTGTCTCTTCTTGACATGAAACTAGAGTTTTTAACTTCTATAGTAATGCAAAAATATAAACTGTAATGAAGAACTGCAAAGCTCTTTTTTTTAATCCCCTGAAGGTTTTCTGAGGTGAAGAAAACTTTAAACATTAACATCTCTCTACTCTCTACTACTGATTCTGTGCAAAGGAACAGCAGGACAATATCCCAACCCATGAATTTTTGTCCTCATTCAGGCTTCTGCAGGTACTTCTCATTTAAAATCACTTATGGTTCACAGAGTGAACAGTGCCAGTGGACCCACAAAAAAATGTCCAGCAGTCAGTTTTAAGGTAAGGTGAGTACTTAAGTCATCCATGCAGCTCCAAGAACCCCATTTTTTTTCTATGACATGTTGTAAGCACTGTCAGCCTGGCCCTGGGCACAGCCAGGCCACAAGGCTGTCCCATGGCAGTTAAGGCACTGTTTGCTAAAGGCACTGCAATCCCACTTTCCCCTTATCTCACTTGCTTTGACTAACAACTTCTCTGTGGTCCAACCTACAACCCACAGGCTGGCTTCTGCCCAAGGGATGGTTCAACCAGCCCTGCTGCTTAGGGCTATCAGAGGCCACATCAGAGTGAAGCATATTAGAGGCAAATGCCTCCTAACGTGCTTATCTCCATGAAATGCCATCTCCCCTTTGGGGGATGAGATGAGATAGCTCTGTTTCCACCAGCCCACCAGCCAGGCTGGCAGTAGCTCAGAGGTTTGCAGGTCCAAGATGACATTTCTGTATGCATTCTCTAGAGGCACCTCAAAAATGGTCTTCAACCCACTGCACTGAAAGGGCTGGATCAGCCCAAGACAGATTTTCTCCACTATTCTCACAGCAGCCTGCAAAAAGGGCAGCTTCTCTCCTCTTTGCACTAGCAAAGAGGAATGAATGAAGCCATAGAGCCCATTGCCACATCTGATCCACACACCTACCAGTCCAGTTCGGCAGGGCCTTCATGTTCAGAACTCTTTGGTAAAAAATACAAGTTCTTTCACCTGGCTTTTCTGGCCCACCATGTCACTCCTGCTGTTTTCCCTAAGCAGAGCCCAGTCTCTGCAGGTCCTGAGTTATAAAAGGATCTCTCTTCCAGGGAACCTCCAGAGCTGTCCTGCCCGTTTCAAGTTCTGACCATGTTCATCTGGCCTATAACCCCCTATTTCTCCTTCTCTTTACTCAACAAATTATCTAACACAATTATACTATTAGAAACACTATTAGAATGTTTGTAAGAAAGACATGAAATAGAACATAACTACAAAAAAATACCATACATTCAACAGTCTAATAAGGAAATATATCTTTTCATCTCTCTCTGCGTAACAAATTCATTAATATGTTAAACCAGTGGCTCCCAGACTTTACATACCACCTTCTTACAAGAATTATGTTTGCGGTACTGTGTGGAATTTTCTCCTTTCTGTGCAGTGTTTCAGATTGAAACAGGGCAGGCTTGTATTTCTAGATGAGTACAATAAATGCTTAAGGAAACGAATAATTTCCATGATAACTTGGGCTAGCCAGCAAACAGGAGTTGCATCTTTTGAGGAATGCTGTGGAATCTCTATTGTTTTCATGTGGAATACAAGCATAACCCCTGGAAAATCTTAGTAGAGAAACATAATTGAAGAAAGCAAAGACAGAGAGACTGACAGAAAGCCAGAGCCAAACAGAGACTAGAATAGATGGAGGCTCAGTTGCAAGGCACTTTGGGCTAGGACTAAAGGACTTGGTTCTCTAACCTAAACCAAGAGAGATGTCCTCCCTCTCCTGCTTGTGGGTTTGCTTTGGGCTTTGTTTCCAGGGTTGACCTGAGAAATGGTCAGATTATCCGCACAGATTAAATGAGTCACAGGTTGCCCAGAGAAGCTGTGGATGCCCCGGCATTGAAGTGTTCAAAGCCAGGTTGGACAGGCTTTGAGGAACCCGGTCTAGTGCAACATGTCCCTGCCCATGGGAGGGGGGCTGGAATGACAGGAACTTTGAAGGTCCCTTCCAACACAAACTGTTCTGTGATTCTACAACCATGTATTGTGAAGAGGAATGGATTTGTCACATGAAATGTTTCACCCAAAAGGTCCCAACCTGCTCTGATGACAGCGCAAATAGTAAAAATTTCCTGTTATGAATGGAATCCCAAGAAGCAGCACAGCTGAGCTGTCGGTATCACTGTTTATGAATTTCAAGTTGTGTTAAATACACATGCTGTTAATAACATCTTGCTCATCTCTGGCATGCTGCTGAACTGCTTTCAGAGGCCTCACTTGTCATTGCACCTGACTGGATTGGAAACTCCTGGTAACTCTTACTGAAACTATCCATAATCACATACTAAAAGTCACTTAACTCTTCCACACTTAAGAACAACAACCGAAAAATATTTTACAAATTCTTTAGTATGAATCTCAGCATGAATAAGAAAAATGCCATGAGTGAGAAGTGGCATGAGTGGGGAGGGCTGTGAGTGTCAGTGTTGTGAATCTTGTGGAGAGTGACAAGGTTTAGGGATAGGCTACCCTGAG
Organism: Anthoscopus minutus; assembly: GCA_013399455.1. Classification (NCBI taxonomy): domain Eukaryota; kingdom Metazoa; phylum Chordata; class Aves; order Passeriformes; family Paridae; genus Anthoscopus; species Anthoscopus minutus. The sequence goes on from VWYI01047486.1 coordinate 65,661, forward strand.
CTTTCCCTAGCCCCAGGCAGTCAGTCAGTTCCACAGGGCTCCTCTGCATTTGATTGTTTTGGCCCATCATTTCTAGAATTTCTAGAAAGCTCGGACAGAGCAAAGGACCTGTGTACCACTCAGTCAGCTCCATATGGTTTGTTTGCTGTCTGGTGGTGTGGAGCAGTCTGAGACACTAAAATGATAGATGCTATTTAATTTGTGGCCACAGTCACTGGAAAATAGTCTGGAAATCCCTAATTGCTGATGGAGAACTGGAATTTCAACTGACACCTGTAAGAGACAGGAGTTTCCAGGCTGGCAACATTTCAATTATTTCTCCTTTAAGAAACTCAGCTTGCAAATGATAAAACATCCAGGCAGTGGCTGAAAGGGCAATTGCCTTCAAAGGCACCCTCTGATGGCAGATGCCCAAGATCAAAAGCATGTTTGCAAGGGCTGAGGTGGAGCCTCCTTTGCACAGGCATACCTACTCAGCTCCTCCTGGCTCAGCAGCAGATGGGTCAGGTTCTGGCTGCAGTAACCATAATTAAAACCACTCAAACGTGCTCTGTGTTGTAGGAGTGTGCAGATTTGGGCTGTTAATCTTGCCTAGTGTAAAGAGGTGGAGCAAGAGTCAAGGGGTGGGCACAGCCTGGCACATCCCCTGCTTAACATCTGGAGCTGAGCGTGCTCTGGTGGCAGGAGCAAAGACCTGGTGGCCAGGGTTTTGGCTCTCTGACCCATCCTCTGATTCCTCACAAGTGACCAGATTTAGGACACTGGTAGCTAAGTTGTAGCTGGTAGCCACCCTAAATGAGCCTGAAAGTGACTGCACTGGGGGTGGCCAAGAATGAAAAAAAAAACTACTTTCCCTCAAACCCTGACTTTTCCTTAAAAGGCATATTCAAAATGTAACACTGATGCCAAATGAGAACAACACATTTCTGGATAAGGAAATTGTACTTGTGACTCTAGGTTCCCTTCTCTTGATGGGTACATAGAACCCATTAATGAGAAATTAATTCCTCGAGGCAGAAGCCAAGGCCAAGGTCTGGCTATCCCTGTTCTTTTAAAGAAGCTCCTCACTTAGCAGGAGGAGGAAGGGGCCACCCTCAGAGAAGCCCAGAGTGACTCCAACAGCCCAGGTTTTTTAATGCCTAACCTGAAACTCTGGTGCCTGTGTTTTGCCCTGTCTCGCTGCTTTTGCCGGCCTCTGGATATAAGTGTGCCCAAGAGCAGGACTCACCCACCAGCCATCCACCAGTGGCAGGGATTCCTGCTAGAGAATAAACCAGACAGTGCCTCAGCCCTTACAGGTAGTCACAGAAACTTCTCCTACCAACTTTGCATGCTTATGCTGGGTCAGGAAGGTTCAGCTTATGTTCCAACCCAATTTACATTTACACCTTAAGACTGGGAGACGCTATGCCTTTTCCTCATAGCTCCTGTGTCTCACAGGCAATGCAATTTCACTCTGCCATCCAATGGACAGCCCAGAAACCTGTGGCTGGTAAAAGCTCATCTTCCATAAATACACTCTGTTTTAACTGATAGTCCAAAAGAAATGAAGAACCTGCGATTCCTTTTGAAATTTGTTCTCATGATGAACTTCTATTGCTTTTGTAATTTTGTTTCACTTCGGCCTCCATTCACAGCAGTGAGGATGCCCATTCTCCAAGTGATGAAAGATTTCTTTTATATGACTGCCTTCTTACTCAGAAGAGACTTCTCCATTCTAATTATGACATCTCTGAGCCTCCTTTTTCACAATTTAAAAGAGCCAAAGTTTTCAAGTGCTTCACTTCACTGCTTTAGCTCTTTCTGGTGCTCTGCTCTCTCTTCAGCACCTTGAGATCCTTCTCAAGTCTGTACCTTGCAAGTAAATACAGGACTTCAGTACTTAATTCACTGGCATCATACCACAAAATAAAATTACCTTCCACTCCCACTCATTCCCCCTTTCGTCTTTTTGACTGTCTTCAAAGGCTCCATTACAAGATTTGTGCCCAGCAACATCCCAGGAGTTGATGTTCAATCTCTCACTCACTTGGCTCCCAGGTATTTTTTGTTACTCTTTATGAGGACAGCTGAAAGGTTGGCTGCACTCTCCACCCCGAAATGTGTAACTTCAGACTTGGCTTTGGACTGAGTAACTAAATTATCAAATGAAGGAGATCCCTAAGGAGAATTGTGCTCATCTCACCATTATAGACCTGCCTGCTACTGTTTGTGCCAACTGTAAATGTTACCAGCAGTGATTTTATGCTTAATTCCAGTGAACACAGTCAAATCTGGTAATTATTCCTGCAGAACTCTGCCAGTCTAACAGCTAAATACCCCATTAACTTGCACAAGACAACTGTTTTCACAAAGCTAAGTGCCAATCACAAAAACAAGGCTATAAGCATTAGGTGGACACTGAGGTGCTCCTCACATTTCCAGTGTTCACTGCCAGGAATAATTCCATGAGCAGTTCTACATACAATAAGGGAAAACCCCCCAAAGCTTCAGCAGAGCACATTGTCACCTACCTTGCTATGTATGACCTTCATCAGTAGCTGTGTTTTATTCCAGAAGCAGCTGTGTAGCAGTGTGGGCCTGAAGCATCTGTCGTTCTAGCTGCCTCAGTAATGCTCATGGTATGCAAATAGTTACAGTGACACTGAAAAAAACTCTTTTTTTGGTCCCCTGCCAATTTTGACCAGCACAATAAATTTGAACTGAAAGTTACCAAACTGACACCAATAGAAAGGGAAGAAATAGCCTGTGATGTCTAAAGGAAATAAGCTAAATTATTTTGGAGTCACATTCTTTAAACATTTAATCTATAGTTTTGCCTCGTCCTTACTATTTCTCCATATGCGTCTATTGACAAAATGACTTTTTCCTCTTCTGTCAGACTTTTTTCTTCAATCTCCTTGAAAACTCCAGCATGAACTGTATAAGCAGAAAATATGCTGCCGCAGCATGAATACGTTCTGTTTGTTTTGTGGACAGTTTGAGGCCCAAGCTTGACTGTCTGTGCCTGGTTCACAGACAGGTACCTGTGCTCCCCAATTTCAAAAGCATTCTCCTTTGGAGAAATCATATCAAAAGCATTTCCTGTCCTTTTAAATCCCACATGTGTTTGTCCTTGGTGGCTGACCTCAGCAGCTGCAAATCTGCTGAAGAAAAATGCTATCATGCCTAAAATGAAAGAATGAGAGAAAACAGAGGGTAGCAAAGATGTGGCCTGAATGGAATTAGAGAAATGAGGGGGAAACATGGAAGGTGGGAAGAAGTGAAAGAGGGAGGATTGCCAGGACACACTCCAAATGCCAGTGCCACTGAGGCAGGGGGAGGTGCTGGCAGGTGAGGATAGAGACCAGTCAGCCTGGGCAGGGCCAGGAGGGAATCATGTCCTGAGAAAGGACCTGGGTGAAGACTAATGGTGGCAGCACTGAGCCTGACAGCCCCAAAGCATCCTATGAGCCAGCAGTTACCCCAGCCCATCCATGGCCTGGAAAGCAGATACTCCTCAATGGCTGCTTTCTCGCTGCTGGGAACTTCTCCAAAAACCAGATCTATGCCCCTCCTCACAGCCTGGGGGGTAGGAAAAGGCTGTGCTGAATTGGACCAGAGATTCCCACGGAGGTGAGAGTGTGCTGCAGGGCTGATGCTGCAGCTGTGTCTCAGCAGGATGTGGCATCACAGCACACTCCTGCTCTCTGCCAAAACCTGGCTTTAGGGCTACAGGGTGACTTTCCTGTCTTCAAAAACAAAACAACCCCACATCCTGCAATTACTTGTGCAAGCAAAGAGTTAATCTTGTAAATTCTTTTCCCCTCTTATTTAGCAAGTATAATCTTCCTTCCCATGGGGGAGACACTGACAGAGGACTGTGAAAAAAGAGATAAAATCAGATAAAAAAGAAGAAGAAAAAATGGTGGATAAATTAACACCAATCATAATTGAATTTGCCCCTGTGGATTTATGCTTGTGATTAATATTAATATCCCAATGAGATACTTGAGAGGGAAAGAGTAATCAATAACCATAAGTCATACACTTTGGCAGGTGGTGACCAGAGTCTGGATGAAAGCAGAATTTTGTCTCTAACTATGACAGCCTCCTCAGTCTTGCTCAAGACAGTGCAGGGGAGAAAGTTCCACCTCCTGATGGCAGGATATAACACTGAAAGGGCCACTGAGTCCTTGCTAGACAAGCCCTAGGTTGTGCTATTAATCAGAACTGAGGAGAGCCCTTACACCAGGACCAACCTCTGGTGCTGAGAAGGGCTTCAGCACTTCTGCAGTGGACAGACATGATGCAAAAACAAGGTGATTTCTATTCACTGTCCCCAAGCAGCCACAACAGATGTGTGTGCAGATATCATCTTCCAGACTCTTAGGTGATCCTGGTGAATGACCAGCCTAAGAAGTCTGGGGTGACCAGGGAGATGACAATTGCAGAAGTGCAACCTCCTACTGCTTTCCAGGGCTAAATGAACTCCCACGTCAGACACTCATTAGTACAGCAAGAAGGAGCCTGATGGGCTATGCTAACCTAGACATTGATGTAATGGTGGGCAGAAGTGCTCCTCCACCATGTGACCCAATCTGGGCACCACATGGGGCATCTCTAATAAGGCCTGGTAAGGAGAAAGGGAGATATAACAACAGTCATCTCATCAATCCCCTCCTGGGGAGCCTGAAACAAAATGCCTCCTGCCATCCGTCTTGAACAGCAAGAAGCCATTACCCCTAGCTCCTGCTGAGCCAGTAGCAAGGAAAGGGAAATACAAGGGACAGAAGGCAACCAAAAAAAGCCATTTTGCATAGAAGATAATCTCCCTCCAGTCCTTGAACATATAGCAGATTGGTTGCTGCACATCTATTTGTTTGTCTGCCACATAACTCCTGTGAGAATAAAAACTTCCTGCAGGCAAGGGCCATGATGTCAGTGTACAGCAGAAATGCTGTTACTAGGTTTGAAAATAAGAACCTGCATCATGCACTCCACGTGTTTGTAGCGTCACTGGCTCAGGCGTTGGCAACTGCCCTCCTGTGGTGAGCAGGGATTGTCTGGCTCCTCATGGTTTAAATCCCTGTGGAGACATAATCTCCTTTCATCGAGGGAGCTGTCAGGGAGAACACCTCAGGGTAGGCAGGTGCACAAAATGGTAGCGTTAAATCCTTTATGTAGCAGAGCCTATTGCAGGACAAGTCAGAACTATGAAAAGACACAAATCTTGCTGATCCACCTGAATTTCAGACACTAGGACGCCCCTGAAATACCACATAAAGACAGTCTGTTATTTCACACCAATCATCCTCATGAATTCAAGTCAGCATCTGAAGTGGAGGAAAGCAGAGGTCAGGACAGAAGGAGCCTGCAGTACTCTAAAATGTCAGATTGAGGATTAGGTCCTACAGGATACTTCTGAATTCTTCAAGCAGAAATAAAGGAAATCCCAGAAATAAAAGCCATTTGGATCCCTGCCAACATATATGCTGCTCATTGCAGCAGGATGTGAAAGCCTCTCAGTACAAGGCTGGATATGTGAGTGTTGCAAAGAATTTGGCTCTAAACACATCCGTAAGTGATGCTTCCTCATGCTGCTCCAAGGAAAACTGTGCAGTTGTATCTTCAGTGCCAAGGAATCCTAGCAACAAAATGGTCAGGATTTAAAAAATAGAAATTAGGGCTATTTTTGTGGCAGCTTTTCACAAGATCACCAAAATGCTGCACTAACAAAATTGCTGCTTTTCCCCCCAAATTGCTGGTGCTGCTGCCACTGGCTTTCAACTCCATACCAATACAAAGAGCATATTTGGAGGCAGAGGATTTTTCCCACTAATACCAATGCTGGGAATGAGCTTATCAGGAAAGGAAAGCTAGGATTCAGGCTGCTTCAGAGGAAGAGAGTAACTCCAAGAACAGTCCTTTTTTCTACACTTTAAGCACCCATCATACTTAGCTCATTACCTACTCCCCTGCCTTGAATATTGGTGGTTTCTAGTAGACATGGAGTAAATTTTACAGGTGTAACTAAGTGGCTTACCTCAATACTTATCAATTAACTAATAATAGCATCACATAACTTCAGGAAAGCTCCTGGGGTGCAGTTCCCAGCCACTGTTGGATTACTAAGGCTAAGTGAATGACATGAGCCATAGCTGGCTGTGCCACTTGGTGTTTTGCAGCCTGCCTCATGCCTAGGCAGCCACTTGCCCCCCACCACAGCCAGCCACATTGCACAGAGGTGCCCAGGCAGGTGCCCTTATCCCTGTTTCCACATTACAGGGACACACTAAGAAAAGGGCTTATGGCAGCATCCATCCATCTGTTCATCCTGTGGCTGCAGAGAGGAGCAATCCTCAGCAGTGTGCTCCAGCCTGTGAAAGCCAGACCCAGGTCCCTGCACCCTTGGCATGCTGGCAGCACAAAAGTACCACAGCCCCCAGGGATCAGCCAGGTGCAGCTCGCTGACTGGTGCACTGGTGTCCACTCACTGGCTTTGCTGAGATAAAGGGAAAATTGACACCAGCCAAAGGAAAACAGAAAGGATAGCAGCTCCCACTGCTTCAGTCTGTGAGGGATGGGGACAGTAGGGAGGGGAGAACGGGGAGAGTAGCTATCTGCCAGCCTCTGTGCTTGATGAAATCTCATCTGGGTTCAACAGGAATGCAGTAATGCTTGCTTTGTTCCCACCTTTACACAGGAGATGCAGCTCCCCAGGGGTGAGAGAGGAGCAAGCAGGGAGAGGAGGCTGGCTGTGCTCCAGCAGGTGTGCGTTCTCCAGCACTGTGCATGCCACCAGCCTGCAGCAGGGGATCTCAGGGCCATAGCCCGGTAGAGTATGGAAGCTTGTTCCTTCCCACTCCCAGGGTGTCTGGTGCTCTCCTTTTCCTTGAGAAGCATGTTCTGTGCCTTAGTGTTCTCACCACTGCCACAGGTCTTGTGTCCTGCCCAACCTTCTCTTAGCCTCAGCTTGGGCAAGTGAGGGACTGATCTGAAGCCAAGCTGGACAACAGCTACAGACCAGTTTCCCTGGGGCAAAAAGCAGAGCCAGTAAAGCCATCCATGTGAGGAGGAAGCTGGAGAGGTGTAAGTTCCACACCAGTTCTCTAGTTCGCAGATTAGTCATTGAATGCCTCTGTTTAGAGACTTCAAAAATGAGAAAAATAGCTCATTATTATGAATCCCTTTTAATTTTTGCTTAGTCTAAAGGAATGCCTTGCGATTTAAATGAAGGATACAGAAACAGCTCTCAGGTCCTCGGGAGAAATATGATCCAGGACTGATCCAAGCTCCAGTGAAGTCTGGGGAAGTCTTTCAAAGGGACCTGTGAATGAAGGTTTACCCAGAACCATGACATTTTATTTTTATTCTTACTTTTATGCAATGCTATCCTTTTATCTGGCTGAACCAGAACAACATGGCTCTGTGATTTGAACTGTCAACTTCCAGCCTTTCCATGTATGACTTCCCAGCTGGAGCCCTTCAACCACACCTCAGCAGAGGCAGTGCAAGCCCCACCATGCTGGGCTGCTGCAGCTCAGGCTGCAGCCATGCCAGGTCCTTCAAGCTGCTGAGCTGAGCATCCCTCACAATAACACCCAGCCACGACCCAGGGTTCAGCTGCTCTGTCAGATCTCGGGAGTGTGTTTCCCCATCTCTGCACCTTGCTGAACACAGCTGTGACCTCAGCACCGTCAGGTTTTCATAACGGTGTTCCAGTTAAGATGAGGGAGTATCCCAGCAGCTAATGCTTCACTAGGAGAAACAAGTTTCCATTATAAATATAGTTGCTCCCTCCCTCTTGCTTCTCTGTGACACATACTGCAGCAATATGTGACAGCACAGCAGGTAAAAACTTCGCTGAAAATTAATTTAAAAACCTAATGGTTAAAAGGGATACTGAGAGCCAGGACACCTAGCTTTTTCTTGCCTTGACTTTGACCCATGTCATGCTGTCAGCACACCTTCTTACACCTCCTGAAGACACTGAGAAAGCAGCACTTATAAAATGATTTCACATAAGCATTGCAGCAGCACACTCGAGGAAGGTACATCATCTGCATGTGAGCTGTTGCACCCTGCCACTCTGAGTACCAGCTGGTGGGAAGCAGAGGATTTAGCTCCTTGCCCTGGCCTGCTGACAGACAGTCCCCTGCAGAGAACCGAGGAACACCTCAGGCCTGAAGACAGACTGTCATCCCCACCCTTTCAGCAGATACCCTAACTACACTCCTACCAGGTACTGGCACTTCTGCCAGGCCACTCCACCTCTAGGAAGCCAAGAGGGAGTTGTTTTCTTTATTTTTGGTGTATTAGAGAGACCCTAATGCTGGCAGGACTATGCTGGCAGGACTCTACTGGCAGATGCTACCATGCTGGCCTCCACGGCACTCTGCGCTCCCTCTGCCCATTGCAGCGTGGGGGAGATAGCATGGTTTGTTCCTGTGGGTGTGTTGTACTCCACAATTCTTGGGCCAGCTCCTAAGGGCAATAAATCAGACAAGTATGAAGAAGGCCTCCATCCATAAATCTATCACCACAAATCACTTCTCTTCCAAAGCCATGACCTGCAGAAGTCTCTGACTGATCCTACTCTCTTCACATTATTCAGACTTCTCATTTGTCAGCCACCTCAGTTACTTACCCTTGGTTTCCCTGCCAGGAGTGTGACCCTCCATGACCTGCTCTTTGCCCATTGCTGTCAGCTCCTACCTTGCCAGGCACTGCTCTCACCTGCTGGTGGCTGCTTCCAACCCGTCCTCCCTGAGGCCAAGTATATGTGTAAGTTGGGATTCTCTGTGCATTATTCACCTGATGTAAAACCACGGATGCCAAAAGTTCACACATTTCAGGGGGTGTGAGCACACTCATCCTCTCCCAGTGGCATGCGTGGCACCTTGACAGAGGCTGCCAGCTACATCAAACACTGCTTCACAAGCCCAACTCCACATTGGGAAGGCTGCCAGCCTCCTGTGCCATGCGCAGCCAGGCTCTTCCATCCTTCCCACTCGTCATCTGTCCCGCTTGTTTCAGGCATTTTTCTTCCTTGCTTTTACTGCAGGGGAGATGTGCTGTGGGCAGAGCAGCCAGTGCTCAGGGAGGAGCTGGTGCCTGTCAAAGGCAGCCTCAAACCCTGCCCCACCATGTGGTGCTGCTGGCAGAGACCTGTCCAGCTCCACTGCGGCAGCAACCTCGCTCTAACTCATGGCTGGCTCCCCTGCAGAGTGCTGCTGAAATGAAGCTGCCCTGTTAGAGTTTTGGGGAGTTAACAGAGCTGTTACAGCAAGTGTGACCTCGAAAAGTTTCACTATGTGCTATTTTTAACTTTCACAGGTCTTAAGCTCTGAGGAACACAATGAATGACTGGACTCTGAAACTGAACTACATTTTCCATTATTAGAACTTAAAAACTAATTAACTACTTAACCATACTTTATCCAAAAAGTAGAACTTGCAGAAAACTCGAAACAGCCCTATCTGCTGTGCTACAACAGTGTCACTGTAACAACTGAAGTGCCTTACAGTGCTGGTAACAGCTCAGCAGCCACTACTTCTGGCGTCAATTCATGACAAGGTGTTAGGACACACGGAGAAACAAGCCCTACTCACTGTGGATTACTTAGGGATACTTTACCTCCTTTACTCTCTGTTTCCACAAAGTCCCTGGTCACTGGCAATGATCTGAGCAATTTTCTTCCAAGGTGTAGAAACAGATGAAAGGAAGCAAAGTTCTGCATTCCCGGGGAGAAAATACTGCCTCACTCTTGCAACGGCTTGCACTGATTGCAAAGCATCCTTGGTATCCACACAGCCCTTCTTGGGGAAGATCATCCTCTAGGATTTCTGAAGTGAGAAAGAGAGAACAAGGAAAGTACTTGGGGCTTCCAAAAAGTGGGCAGACTCATTGCTTTTCCACATAGTATCAGGTGACTATCTGTTCACCTGAAAGAACAGCATTAGAAACCAAGTCTGAAGGGGACCTACCACCAAGTCACCTTTCCTATGAAGCAACATCTACACATTTAACAGCCATTTGCCTAAATTGTCCTTGTAACTCTCCAGAAGCAGAACTCCATGAGCTCCACTGTTGCTACAGTCCAGCACTTCACTGAGAAAATTCCCTTGCTGGAGGGATTGGAAAAGTCAGCCTGAAGAAGCAATTCACTTCATTCTCAGCCATGGTGGCAAGGAGCAGAAGACTCTGCCTATAGTGGCCCAAAAACTGGAGACCAGGCTGCCCTTCAGAGCTCAAACACATTCATTTAGTATTTGCTATCTATTTTTTTTAAACTCTTGACAGTTTCTCATGTGACGTGCAGAGAAGACAGCCAACTCGAGGGCACCAAGAACAGACATGTGATCAGAAGATAAAAGTGGGACAACTAAAAGAACAAAAGCAGAAAGAAGATGCAATGGCTCAGTATGGATTTTCTTATGACAGAATCTGCAATGCAAATACTACCTGAAACTGCAGGATCATGAAAAATACTGCCACTCCTGATGGACTTTTTCCTTTGCCTCTGTGAGGGAAATAATTTGGAACAAGGAATGAGGAGCACTCTTTGGTTTATGTCTGTTGAATAGACCAAGGGCAGGAGGGGAAGAAAGTGGCCTATCCTATTTGACCTTCATTCAGGAGGGGGAATATAATGAATTTTGCATTAAAAAGATATCTGCTTGGTCAAACATATCCACTTGGGATGGTGACAGCTTTCCAGCAGGCTAACCAGCACCTCTCATTAGGGGGATTAGCTGAGCAGGTTTTTGCATGAGGTTTTGAAGAGCCGAGAAGGAAAAGTTTTCCTAGGAATCATGTCTCACTCATTTCCTACCCTTCCCTGGGCAGTGTCTGTCGTGTGAGTGCCCTGGGCAACTTTTGAAGGGGGAGGTTTAGAAGGAAATAGCTCACCTCTGAAGATTGACACCCAATGGTCTCAGCAGCTTTTGCTTAACCTCTCATCCACCTGGGTACAACTCAGCCCATAGATAGGGACAATTTAAAGCTAACTGGTCTGTTAGTAAGGGCTTTAGGCCTAATGTTTTCAATGCCATAAAATAAGCCTTGACAAATAAAATAAATGCTGGGGGAAAAGTATAAAATCTGGATAACTAAATGGAGTGAATGCCCCAAGCAGAGGGTGTCTCTCCAGAGGCACACTGAAGAGGAAAGGTCCCAGGTACCTTTTTGACCCAAAAGCCTGTAAAGCTGTAGCCTGCAAACAAGAACTATGTACGGTTTCCTTAACTTATAACGCCCCTTTGGCATCACTGTGACTACAGGTATCACTTTACAAATTAGCCCCTGTTGTGTGTTTTGCACACAAAGTGGCAACACAAGGCAAATGAGGCAGTTTTAAGCGGCCCCTCTTTTCTGTAAAATTTCCATCAGAAAGCCAATGACTGTAGGTTTCAGGAACATTGACCCATGAGGTTTTCCCTTTTATTTAAATAGCTTAACTGATTACATTATGTCATACTCAATTTAAGTTTTTAAATATGGAAGAGAAGATAAAAACAGGCACAGACAACTGCTGTTTGACTTTGCCAGTACAGACAAGACAAATACATATTTCAAAATGTCAAGTGGCTGCTGCTTTCAGCTTTCTTCAGTGATTACTTGGCTCTGGAAACAAAAAATGATGTTTCTACTCACCAGTTTAGTTTTCCCAAAAAAAACTCTCTTGATTTCCAACTAAGTTTTAAAGATTTTAATATTTAAGACCATTTCCTAGCTGAGTTATAAATTGGCAGAAATTAAGAAAAGTCACTATCAACTCTTCAATGTAGGTACAGGCTGTCATAGTAACAAGAAAAGCAGACAGCCTACTGCTAAACCAGGGCAGTACAGAGTAGCAGGTTCTGGTATTTCAAAGAAAGCAAGGACAAGTATCTCCAGAGAATCAATCTTCAGCAAAAACTGCTGAAACATTTGGAAAAAGGAATCCTATGCATGCTCTCCTCTGAAAGATCTCGATTCCTCTTCACAAGAGTTGGTGCAATGGTAGAATCCTACACTAATAACAAAAGCACATCAGTTCCAGGTCATTCAGCTCAAGCAATTAATGTTTCATTAGAAAAAACCCAAACCAGAACACTCAGGTAATCTGAGGGCTTTCTCTGACATTCAGCACAGGCAGCGGGAAATCTACGTGGTCCTTGACAGAAGAGGACAAGGGCCTAGGCAGGTAACAACTGCTGCTCCCCTTCCTGTTCCACAGCTGCACCTTTGCTTGTCCTTTTTTCAAGAATAAAAACTTACACTTCAGACACATTCTCTGTTACTAGCTCAGGGTTGTATTGATTTAATACCCAATAAAAGCAATTTTCAGTCATTGTTACCATTTAGGTCCATGCATTTGATCTAAGTGAAATCCATAAATGAAAAGGTTTAACAGAGGAGCCCATGAAAGCCCATTTAATACCAATACAGAGCATTTACATGCAACTGCAGGCCCAGGTGCAAAAAGACTGTTTACAGGGTGATGGGGAAGGCATGAAGAAAGACCAACGTCATAGGACTGCAGTGTTAAGACATGACAGGCATTTGAGCTATAGACTCAAAAGTGCAAATGTTCGTGTTGGAACAGAAGAAAAACTGAGAACAGGATGAACGAAGCAAGATATAGAGAGTGCTTAGGAGAGAGATCAAGTACTTTCTTTCTACAAATGGCTTAGATGTTTTTATGGTGGACTTAATACATTGGAAAGCCTTCAATAGCTCCTGGTCCTAGACCAAACAAATTTAAAAATCCGTTCCAGCATTAAATATCTATTGATCATCTGCAGGGCTGTAATTACATTGGTGTGCTCTACTGCTGGAACACCAGCCGTATCCTGGATCCAGCCACAGCTCTTCATGGTGAACTGTGTCGCAGGTGTTTAAAAAGCAATCAAACAGGAGAAAACTCTAATTTGCACACATGGATGACAGTTCTTTCAACCTGAGCTGCAAAGCCAATTTTCAATTATAGGTAGTTTAAACTGCTGCTTGGTTTTCAGCTAAATATCCTGCAGCTTCACATAGGCTTTGTTGATGCTACTGGATTTTGACTATGGGATTATGTGACTGTTGATGAGCCATGGGACCTGCTAACAAAAGCTTTAAGCAGACTAACTGCACACAGCAACGTTCCAGGGCTGCTTGCACTTCTGTTTTCAATTTTCTCTCCTCTAAGCCTGTTTCAAGGCTGGTCTCTGCATTCCTAGGAGCATGTACATTCATTTTTAACTCCATATTATGAAGAAAGTTCACTCACTTCCATGAACTGCACATGGATTACATGATGTAAATGGCAGACCTGTCAAAACTGTTGAAAGCAAAGGCTACATCAGGCATAGAAGAAAATCCCAGGCGTTTCTAAAACAGGACAGCTTGCTGTCCCAAGTGTTTAGGATAGCACATGCACATCGTCACCTATTGTCACACAGCCCAGCAGTCCTGTCTGGCCAATACCTTGTGGTTCAGGATTCCGTGTCAACACTCAGACACATCCATTATTGCCTCTTTATGATGTGTGTGCAAGGCCACAGTAAGTGCTTTACAGATGATCTGAAGAAACACATTACGCTATATTTTCTCCACTGTTTTCCGTTGCAGGTTAGGCAACAGGAGCACCTAGTTCCCAAGGGAAAAGGAGAGGCATGGCCTCCTCCTTTGCCCCCAAACACCAGAAAGCCACAGAGCCCCAGACTGCAAGCCCGTTCTCATGCTCCCTCTGTGCCCCTCCGGCCACCCCCATCAGTGTCTCGCAGACCTGCAGTCTCCCTGATCATTTCACAAGTACCAGGGAAGAGGTAGGCTCTCCTAGGCCAAACCCTAAGGGGCTCATTTGGCCAAACTTCCACTGGCCAGGCTCCCTTTCGCCCCCGCTGCATCGTTCCAGCGCACAGCCGCTGGCCCAGCCGCCGCCCCGAGCCCGGCAGCCGGCGCAGGGCTGGGCGCCGGGGCCCGTCGGTAAAACCCCACAAGCAGCGC